>JANJGN010000002.1:9858338-10011360 GCA_026770705.1 Isurus oxyrinchus | reverse complement strand
ATACCCCACACACCCTGTACTGTAATAATACATCGCCCCACACACCCTGAACTGTAATAATATAGCTCACACATCCTGTGCTGAACTAAAATACCCCACACACCCTGTACTGTACTAATATACCCCACACACCCTGTACTGTACTAATATACCCCACACACCCTGTACTGTAATAATACATCGCCCACACCCTGAACTGTAATAATATAGCTCACACATCCTGTGCTGAACTAAAATACCCCACACATCCTGTACTGTACTAATATACCCCACACACCCTGTATTGTACTAATATACCCCATACACCTTGTATTGTACTAATATACCCCATACACCCTGTGCTGTACTAATATACCCCACACAACCAGTTCTGTACTGATATACCCCCCACAACCAGTTCTGTACTAATATAACTTCCACACCCTGTGCTATGCCAATATACCCCCCCACACTCTGTGCTGTACTAATATACCCCACACACCCCTGTGCTGTACGAATATACCCCACACACCCTGTGCTGTACGAATATACCGCACACACCCTGTGCTGTACTGATATAAACCCCACACCCTTTACTGTACCAGAAAACCCCACACACCCTGTGCTGTACTAATATACCCCCCACACCCTGTACTGTACTAATATTCCCCACAAACCCTGTACTGTACTCATATGCCGCACACCACCCTGTGCTGTACTAATATACCCCACTCTCCCTGTACTGTACTGATATAAACCCCATACCCTTTACTGTACCAGAAAACCCCACACATCCTGTGTTGTACTAACAAAACCCACACACCCTGTACTGTACCAATAGACACTCCACACCCTGTGCTGTACTGATATGCCCCACACACCCTGTACAGTACTGATATACCACCCACACCCTGTGCTGTACTAATAAACACCCCATACCCTGTGATGTACTAATATACCCCCCACACACCCTGTATTGTACTAATATACCCCCCCACACACCCTGTGCTGTACTATATACCCCCCACACCCTGTGCTGTACTAATATACCCCCACACACCCTTTGCTGTACTGACATACACCCCCAGATCCTGTACTGTACTAATAGACCCCCACACCCTGTATTGTACTAATATACCCCCCACACACTCTGTGCTGTACTAATATACGCCACAGAAATCCTGTGCTGTACTAATATGCCCCCCGCAAACCCTGTGCTGTACTAATATACCCCACACACCCTGTACTGTACTAATATACCCCACACATCCTGTGCTGTACTAATATACCCCACACACCCTGTGCTGTACGAATATACCCCCACACACCCCGTGCTGTACTAATATACCCCACACACCCTGTGCTGTACGAATATACCCCACACACCCTGTGCTGTACTGATATACCCCCCACACCCGGTGCTGTACTAATATAACCCACACACCCTGTACTGTACTGATTTACCCCACACACACTCTGTACTGTACTAATATACCCCACACATCCTGTGCTGCAGTAATATACCCCACAGACCCTGTGCTGTACTAATATACCCCATACACCCTGTGTGTATTAATATATCCCACACACCCTGTGCTGTACTAATATACACCACACACACCCAGTACGGTAACAATATACCCGCACACCCTTTGGTGTACTAATATACCCCGCACACACTGTAATTTACTGATATATCGCCCACCACCCTTGCTGTACTAATATAGACACCAAACCCTGTACTGTACTGATATACCCCACACACACCTATGCTGTACTAATATAAACCCCATCCCCTTTACTGTACTAATATACCCCACACACCCCTGTGCTGTAGTAATATACCTCACACACCCTGTGTGTACTAATATACCCCCAGGACACCCTGTGCTGTACTAATATAATCCACAAACCCTGTACTGTACTAATATAGCCCCACAAACCCTGTACTGTACTTATAGCCCCACACACCCTGTACTGCACTAATATACCCCGCTGTCCCTGTACTGTACTGATATATACCACACATCCTGTGTTGTACTAAAAAAAACCCCCACACCCTGTACTGTACTAATAGACCACCCCACACCCTGTGCTGTACTAATATGCCCCACACACCCCTGTATTGTACTAATATACCCCACACACCCTTTGCTGTACTGACATACACCCCCAGACCCTGTACTGTACTAATATATGCCACAGAAATCCTATGCTGTACTAATATACCCCCCCGCACCACCCTGTACTGTACTAATATACCCCACACACCCTGTACTGTACTAATAAACCCCACACATCCTGTCCCTGTACTAAAACCACCCCACAACCCTGTACTGTAATAATATAGCACACACATCCTGTGCTGAACTAAAATACCCCACAAATGCTGTGCTGTACTAATATACCCCCCCACAACCTGTGGTGTACTAATATACCCCCACACCCTGTGCTGTAGTAATATATCCCCCACACCCTGTACTGTACTAATATACCACCCACCACCCTGTACTGTTCTGATATACCCCACACACCCTGTACTGTACTAATATACCCCCCACAACCTGTGGTGTACTAATATACCCCACACACCCTGTACTGTACTAATATACCCCCCACACCCTGTGCTGTACTAATAAAACACCCACAAACCCTCTGCTGTAATGATAAACCGCACAAACCCTGTGCTGTACTAATATACCCCACACACCCTGTGCTGTACGAATATACCCCAAACACCCGGTACTTGTACTGATATACCCCCCACACCCTGCGCTGTACTAATAAAACACCCACAAACCCTCTGCTGTAATGATAAACCGCACAAACCCTGTGCTGTACTAATATACCCCGCACACCCTGTGGTGTACTAATATACCCCCCGCACACCCTGTAATGTACTAATATATCCCCCCACATCCTGTGCTGTACTAATATACCCCCCCACACCCTGTGTGTATTAATATAACCCACACACACCCTGTGGTATACTAATATACCCGCACTTCCTGTGGTGTACTAATATACCCCACATACCCTGTACTGTACTAATATACACCACACACCCCGTGCTGTAATAATATACCCCACACACCCTGTGCTGTACTAATATACCCCACAAACCCTGTGCTGTACGAATATACCCCCCACACACCCTTTGCTGTATTAATATACCCCCACCACCCTGTACTGTACTGATATACCCCCCACACCCTGCGCTGTACTAATATACCCGCACATCCCTGTGCTGTACTAATATACCCCACACACCCTGTGCTGTACTAATATACCCCACAAACCCTGTGCTGTAATAATATACCCCACACACACCCTGTGCTGTACTAATATACGCCACACGCCCTGTACTGTACTAATATACCCCACACACCCGGTACTGTACTGATATACCCCCCACACCTTGCGCTGTACTAATAAAACACCCACAAACCCTCTGCTGTAATGATAAACCGCACAAACCCTGTGCTGTACTAATATACCCCCACACACCCTGTGCTGTACGAATATACCCCCACACCCCTGTGCTGTACTGATGTACCCCCCACACCCTGTGATGTACTAATAAAACACCCACAAACCCTCTGCTGTAATGATAAACTGCACAAACCCTGTGCTGTACTAATATACCCCCACACACCCTGTGCTGTACGAATATACCCCACACACCCCCTGTGCTGTACTGATATACCCCCCACACCCGGTGCTGCACTAATATACCCCACACACCCTGCGCTGTACTAATATTCCCACACACACACTGTGCTGTACTAATATACCCCGCACACACTGTGCTGTACGAATATACGCCACAAACCCTGTACTGTACTGATATACCCCCCACACACCCGGTTGCTGCACTAATATACCCCACACACCCTGGGCTGTACTAATATACCCGCACATCCTGTGGTGTACTAATATACCCCACACCACCCCTGTACTGTACTAATATACACCACACACCCCGTGCTGTAATAATATACCCCACACATCCTGTGCTGTACTAATATACCCCACAAACCCTGTGCTGTACGAATATACCCCACACACCCTGTGCTGTACTGATATACCCCCCACACCCTGCGCTGTACTAATAAAACACCCACAAACCCTCTGCTGTAATGATAAACCTGCACAAACCCTGTGCTGTACTAATATACCCCCACACACCCTGTGCTGTACGAATATACCCCACACACCCTGTGCTGTACTGATATACCCCCACACCCGGTGCTGTACTAATATAACCCACACACCCTGTACTGTACTGATTTACCCCACACACACTCTGTACTGTACTAATATACCCCACACATCCTGTGCTGCAGTAATATACCCCACAGACCCTGTGCTGTACTAATAGACCCCCGACACACCCTGTGCTGTACTAATATACCCCATACACCCTGTGTGTATTAATATATCCCACACACCTTGTGCTGTACTAATATACACCACACACACCCAGTACGGTAACAATATACCCCGCACACCCTGTGGTGTACTAATATACCCCGCACACTGTAATTTACTGATATATCGCCCACACCCTGTGCTGTACTAATATAGACACCAAACCCTGTACTGTACTGATATACCCCACACACACCCTGTGCTGTACTGATATAAACCCCATCCCTTTACTGTACTAATATACCCCCACACCACCCTGTGCTGTAGTAATATACCTCACACACCCTGTGTGTACTAATATACCCCCAGACACCCTGTGCTGTACTAATATAATCCACAAACCCTGTACTGTACTAATATAGCCCCACAAACCCTGTACTGTACTAATATAGCCCCACACATCCTGTACTGCACTAATATACCCCACTGTCCCAGTACTGTACTGATATATACCACACATCCTGTGTTGTACTAAAAAAACCCCCACACCCTGTACTGTACTAATAGACACCCCACACCCTGTGCTGTACTAATATGCCCCACACACCCTGTACTGTACTAATATACCCCACACACCCTTTGCTGTACTGACATACACCCCCAGACCCTGTACTGTACTAATATACGCCACAGAAATCCTGTGCTGTACTAATATACCCCCCCGCACACCCTGTGCTGTACTAATATACCCCACACACCCTGTACTGTACTAATAAACCCCACACATCCTGTCCTGTACTAAAACCACCCCCACACCCTGTACTGTAATAATATAGCACACACATCCTGTGCTGAACTAAAATACCCACAAATGCTGTGCTGTACTAATATACCCCCCCACAACCTGTGGTGTACTAATATACCCCCCACACCCTGTGCTGTACTAATATACCACCCACACCCTGTACTGTTCTGATATACCCCACACACCCTGTACTGTACTAATATACCCCCCACAACCTGTGGTGTACTAATATATCCCCCACACCCTGTACTGTACTGATAGACACCCCACATCCTGTACTGTAATAATATAGCCCACACATCCTGTACTGAACTAAAATACCCCACACACCCTGTGGTATACTAATATACCACACACACCCTATGCTGAACTAATAGACGCCCCACACCCTGTACTGTACTAATATACCCCACACACCCTGTACTTTAATAATACACTCGCCCACACCCTGAACTGTAATAATATAGCTCACACATCCTGTGCTGAACTAAAATACCCCACACACCCTGTACTGTACTAATATACCCCACACACCCTGTATTGTACTAATATACCCCATACACCTTGTATTGTACTAATATACCCCATACACCCTGTGCTGTACTAATATACCCCACACAACCAGTTCTGTACTGATATACCCCCCACAACCAGTTCTGTACTAATATAACTTCCACACCCTGTGCTATGCCAATATACCCCCCACACTCTGTGCTGTACTAATATACCCCACACACCCTGTGCTGTACGAATATACCCCACACACCCTGTGCTGTACGAATATACCGCACACACCCTGTGCTGTACTGATATAAACCCCACACCCTTTACTGTACCAGAAAACCCCACACACCCTGTGCTGTACTAATATACACCCCACACCCTGTACTGTACTAATATTCCCCACAAACCCTGTACTGTACTCATATGCCGCACACACCCTGTGCTGTACTAATATACCCCACTCTCCCTGTACTGTACTGATATAAACCCCATACCCTTTACTGTACCAGAAAACCCCACACATCCTGTGTTGTACTAACAAAACCCACACACCCTGTACTGTACCAATAGACACTCCACACCCTGTGCTGTACTGATATGCCCCACACACCCTGTACAGTACTGATATACCACCCACACCCTGTGCTGTACTAATAAACACCCCATACCCTGTGATGTACTAATATACCCCCCACACACCCTGTATTGTACTAATATACCCCCCACACACCCTGTGCTGTACTAATATACCCCCCACACCCTGTACTGTACTAATATACCCCACACACCCTTTGCTGTACTGACATACACCCCCAGATCCTGTACTGTACTAATATACCCCCACACCCTGTATTGTACTAATATACCCCCCACACACTCTGTGCTGTACTAATATACGCCACAGAAATCCTGTGCTGTACTAATATGCCCCCCGCAAACCCTGTGCTGTACTAATATACCCCACACACCCTGTACTGTACTAATAAACCCCACACAACCTGTACAGTACTGATATACACCACAAACGCTGTGGTGTACTAAAAAAAAACCCACACCCTGTACTGTACTAATATACAACCCACATCCTGTGATGTACTAATATGCCCCACACACTCTGTTCTGTACTGATATACCCCACACACACCCTGTACTGTACTAATATACCCCACACATCCTGTGCTGTACTAATATACCCCACACACCCTGTGCTGTACGAATATACCCCACACACCCCGTGCTGTACTAATATACCCCACACACCCTGTGCTGTACGAATATACCCCACACACCCTGTGCTGTACTGATATACCCCCACACCCGGTGCTGTACTAATATAACCCACACACCCTGTACTGTACTGATTTACCCCACACACACTCTGTACTGTACTAATATACCCCACACATCCTGTGCTGCAGTAATATACCCCACAGACCCTGTGCTGTACTAATATACCCCATACACCCTGTGTGTATTAATATATCCCACACACCCTGTGCTGTACTAATATACACCACACACACCCAGTACGGTAACAATATACCCGCACACCCTTTGGTGTACTAATATACCCCGCACACACTGTAATTTACTGATATATCGCCCACACCCTGTGCTGTACTAATATAGACACCAAACCCTGTATTGTACTGATATACCCCACACACACCCTATGCTGTACTAATATAAACCCCATCCCTTTACTGTACTAATATACCCCACACACCCTGTGCTGTAGTAATATACCTCACACACCCTGTGTGTACTAATATACCCCAGACACCCTGTGCTGTACTAATATAATCCACAAACCCTGTACTGTACTAATATAGCCCCACAAACCCTGTACTGTACTTATAGCCCCACACACCCTGTACTGCACTAATATACCCCGCTGTCCCTGTACTGTACTGATATACACCACACATCCTGTGTTGTACTAAAAAAAACCCCCACACCCTGTACTGTACTAATAGACACCCCACACCCTGTGCTGTACTAATATGCCCCACACACCCTGTATTGTACTAATATACCCCACACACCCTTTGCTGTACTGACATACACCCCCAGACCCTGTACTGTACTAATATATGCCACAGAAATCCTGTGCTGTACTAATATACCCCCCGCACACCCTGTACTGTACTAATATACCCCACACACCCTGTACTGTACTAATAAACCCCACACATCCTGTCCTGTACTAAAACCACCCCCACACCCTGTACTGTAATAATATAGCACACACATCCTGTGCTGAACTAAACTACCCCACAAATGCTGTGCTGTACTAATATACCCCCCACAACCTGTGGTGTACTAATATACCCCCACACCCTGTGCTGTAGTAATATATCCCCCACACCCTGTACTGTACTAATATACCACCCACACCCTGTACTGTTCTGATATACCCCACACACCCTGTACTGTACTAATATACCCCCCACAACCTGTGCTGTACGAATATACCCCCACACACCCTTTGCTGTATTAATATACCCCCACACCCTGTACTGTACTGATATACCCCCCACACCCTGCGCTGTACTAATATACCCGCACATCCTGTGCTGTACTAATATACCCCACACACCCTGTGCTGTACTAATATACCCCACAAACCCTGTGCTGTAATAATATACCCCACACACCCTGTGCTGTACTAATATACGCCACACGCCCTGTACTGTACTAATATACCCCACACACCCGGTACTGTACTGATATACCCCCCACACCTTGCGCTGTACTAATAAAACACCCACAAACCCTTTGCTGTAATGATAAACCGCACAAACCCTGTGCTGTACTAATATACCCCACACACCCTGTGCTGTACGAATATACCCCCACACCCTGTGCTGTACTGATATACCCCCCACACCCTGTGATGTACTAATATACCCCACACACCCTGTGCTGTACTGATATACCCCCCACACCCTGTGATGTACTAATATGCCCCCCACAACCTGTGCTGTACTAATATACCCCATACACCCTGTGTGTATTAATATACCCCACACACACCCTGTACTGTAACAATATACCCGCACACCCTGTGGTGTACTAATATACCCCGCACACACTGTAATGTACTGATATATCGCCCACACCCTGTGCTGTACTAATATAAACCGCATCCCTTTACTGTACTAATATACCCCACACACCCTGTGCTGTACTGATATACCCCACAAACCCTGTGCTTTACTAATATACCCCACACAGACTATACTGTACTAATATACCCCACACACCCTGTGCTGTAACAATATACCCCACACTCCCTGTGCTGTACTATTACACACCCCACACCCTATTATACCCCACACATACCCTGTACTGTACTAAAATACCCCACAGACCCTGTGCTGTACCAATATACCCCCCACAACCTGTGCTGTACTAATATACCCTCCACACCCTGTGTGTACTAATATGCCCCACAAATCCTATGCTGTACTAATTTACCCCACACACACCCTGTACTGTAATAGTATACTCCACACAGCCTGTGGTGTACTAATATACCCCGCACATCCTGTAATGTACTGATATATCGCCCACACCGTGTGCTGTACCAATATACCCCACACACACTGTGCTGTACTAATATACCCCACACACCCTGTGCTGTACTAATTTACCCCCCACACCCTTTGCTGTACTAATATACCCCAAAAACCCTGTACTGTAATGATTTACCCATACACCCTGCGCTGTACTAATATAGCCCGCACACACACTGTGCTGTACTAATATACCCCGCACACACTGTGCTGTACGAATATACGCCACACACCCTGTACTGTACTGATATACCCCCCACACCCGGTGCTGCACTAATATACCCCACACACCCTGCGCTGTACTAATATTCCCCACACACACTGTGCTGTACTAATATACCCCGCACACACTGTGCTGTACGAATATACGCCACAAACCCTGTACTGTACTGATATACCCCCCACACCCGGTGCTGCACTAATATACCCCACACGCCCTGTGCTGTACTAATATACCCGCACATCCTGTGGTGTACTAATATACCCCACACACCCTGTACTGTACTAATATACACCACACACCCCGTGCTGTAATAATATACCCCACACATCCTGTGCTGTACTAATATACCCCACAAACCCTGTGCTGTACGAATATACCCCACACACCCTGTACTGTACTGATATACCCCCCACACCCTGCGCTGTACTAATAAAACACCCACAAACCCTCTGCTGTAATGATAAACTGCACAAACCCTGTACTGTACTAATATACCCCACACACCCTGTGCTGTACGAATATACCCCACACACCCTGTGCTGTACTGATATACCCCCACACCCGGTGCTGTACTAATATAACCCACACACCCTGTACTGTACTGATTTACCCCACACACACTCTGTACTGTACTAATATACCCCACACATCCTGTGCTGCAGTAATATACCCCACAGACCCTGTGCTGTACTAATATACCCCCGACACACCCTGTGCTATACTAATATACCCCATACACCCTGTGTGTATTAATATATCCCACACACCCTGTGCTGTACTAATATACACCACACACACCCAGTACGGTAACAATATACCCGCACACCCTGTGGTGTACTAATATACCCCGCACACTGTAATTTACTGATATATCGCCCACACCCTGTGCTGTACTAATATAGACACCAAACCCTGTACTGTACTGATATACCCCACACACACCCTGTGCTGTACTGATATAAACCCCATCCCTTTACTGTACTAATATACCCCACACACCCTGTGCTGTAGTAATATACCTCACACACCCTGTGTGTACTAATATACCCCAGACACCCTGTGCTGTACTAATATAATCCACAAACCCTGTACTGTACTAATATAGCCCCACAAACCCTGTACTGTACTAATATAGCCCCACACATCCTGTACTGCACTAATATACCCCACTGTCCCAGTACTGTACTGATATATACCACACATCCTGTGTTGTACTAAAAAAACCCCCACACCCTGTACTGTACTAATAGACACCCCACACCCTGTGCTGTACTAATATGCCCCACACACCCTGTACTGTACTAATATACCCCACACACCCTTTGCTGTACTGACATACACCCCCAGACCCTGTACTGTACTAATATACGCCACAGAAATCCTGTGCTGTACTAATATACCCCCCGCACACCCTGTGCTGTACTAATATACCCCACACACCCTGTACTGTACTAATAAACCCCACACATCCTGTCCTGTACTAAAACCACCCCCACACCCTGTACTGTAATAATATAGCACACACATCCTGTGCTGAACTAAAATACCCCACAAATGCTGTGCTGTACTAATATACCCCCCACAACCTGTGGTGTACTAATATACCCCCACACCCTGTGCTGTACTAATATACCACCCACACCCTGTACTGTTCTGATATACCCCACACACCCTGTACTGTACTAATATACCCCCCACAACCTGTGGTGCACTAATATATCCCCCACACCCTGTACTGTACTGATAGACACCCCACATCCTGTACTGTAATAATATAGCCCACACATCCTGTACTGAACTAAAATACCCCACACACCCTGTGGTATACTAATATACCACACACACCCTATGCTGAACTAATAGACGCCCCACACCCTGTACTGTACTAATATACCCCACACACCCTGTACTGTAATAATACATCGCCCACACCCTGAACTGTAATAATATAGCTCACACATCCTGTGCTGAACTAAAATACCCCACACACCCTGTACTGTACTAATATACCCCACACACCCTGTACTGTACTAATATACCCCACACACCCTGTACTGTAATAATACATCGCCCACACCCTGAACTGTAATAATATAGCTCACACATCCTGTGCTGAACTAAAATACCCCACACATCCTGTACTGTACTAATATACCCCACACACCCTGTATTGTACTAATATACCCCATACACCTTGTATTGTACTAATATACCCCATACACCCTGTGCTGTACTAATATACCCCACACAACCAGTTCTGTACTGATATACCCCCCACAACCAGTTCTGTACTAATATAACTTCCACACCCTGTGCTATGCCAATATACCCCCCACACTCTGTGCTGTACTAATATACCCCACACACCCTGTGCTGTACGAATATACCCCACACACCCTGTGCTGTACGAATATACCGCACACACCCTGTGCTGTACTGATATAAACCCCACACCCTTTACTGTACCAGAAAACCCCACACACCCTGTGCTGTACTAATATACCCCCCACACCCTGTACTGTACTAATATTCCCCACAAACCCTGTACTGTACTCATATGCCGCACACACCCTGTGCTGTACTAATATACCCCACTCTCCCTGTACTGTACTGATATAAACCCCATACCCTTTACTGTACCAGAAAACCCCACACATCCTGTGTTGTACTAACAAAACCCACACACCCTGTACTGTACCAATAGACACTCCACACCCTGTGCTGTACTGATATGCCCCACACACCCTGTACAGTACTGATATACCACCCACACCCTGTGCTGTACTAATAAACACCCCATACCCTGTGATGTACTAATATACCCCCCACACACCCTGTATTGTACTAATATACCCCCCACACACCCTGTGCTGTACTAATATACCCCCCACACCCTGTGCTGTACTAATATACCCCACACACCCTTTGCTGTACTGACATACACCCCCAGATCCTGTACTGTACTAATAGACCCCCACACCCTGTATTGTACTAATATACCCCCCACACACTCTGTGCTGTACTAATATACGCCACAGAAATCCTGTGCTGTACTAATATGCCCCCCGCAAACCCTGTGCTGTACTAATATACCCCACACACCCTGTACTGTACTAATAAACCCCACACAACCTGTACAGTACTGATATACACCACAAACGCTGTGGTGTACTAAAAAAAAACCCACACCCTGTACTGTACTAATATACAACCCACATCCTGTGATGTACTAATATGCCCCACACACTCTGTTCTGTACTGATATACCCCACACACACCCTGTACTGTACTAATATACCCCACACATCCTGTGCTGTACTAATATACCCCACACATCCTGTGCTGCACTAATATACCCCCTACAACCAGTGCTGTACTAATATAGCCCCCAAACACCCTTTGCTGTACTAATATACCCCATACACCCTGTGTGTATTAATATAACCCACACACCCTGTGCTGTACTAATATACCCGCACATCCTAAACAAAAACAGAATTACATGGAAAAACTCAGCAGGTCTGGCAGCATCGGTGGAGAAGAAAAGAGTTGACGTTTCGAGTCCTCATGACCCTTCGACAGAACTTGATTTCGAGTCCAAGAAAGAGTTGAAATATAAGCTGGTTTAAGGTGTGTGTGTGGGGTGGCGGAGAGATAGAGAGAGAGAGAGACAGAGGTGCTTGTGTAGACAAACAAGCAGTGATAGAAGCAGATCATCAAAAGATGTCAGTGACAATGGTACAAAAGAACACATAGGTGTTAAAGTTAAAGTTGGTGATATTATCTAAACGAATGTGCTAATTAAGAATGGATGGTACGGCACTCAAAGTACAGCTCTAGTGGGGGTGGGGGGAGCATAAAAGATTTTAAAATATTTAAAAATAATGGAAATAGGTGGGAAAAGAAAAATCTATATAATTTATAGGGGAAAAAAAAGGGGAAAAAGGGGGAAACAGAAAGGGGGTGGGGATGGGGGAAGGAGCTCACGACCTAAAGTTGTTGAATTCAATATTCAGACCGGAAGGCTGTAAGGTGCCTAGTCGGAAGATGAGGTGTTGTTCCTCCAGTTTGCATTGGGCTTCACTGGAACAATGCAGCAAGCCAAGGACAGACATGTGGGCAAGAGAGCAGGGTGGAGTGTTAAAATGGCAAGCGACAGGGAGGTTTGGGTCATTCTTGCGGACAGACC
Organism: Isurus oxyrinchus; assembly: GCA_026770705.1. Taxonomy (NCBI): domain Eukaryota; kingdom Metazoa; phylum Chordata; class Chondrichthyes; order Lamniformes; family Lamnidae; genus Isurus; species Isurus oxyrinchus. The sequence goes on along the minus strand of JANJGN010000002.1, from coordinate 9,997,711 downwards.
GCAGGTGTTCTGCAAAGCGGTCGCCCAGTTTACGTTTGGTCTCTCCAATGTAGAGGAGACCACATTGGGAGCAACGAATGCAGTAGACTAAGTTTGGGGAAATGCAAGTGAAATGCTGCTTCACTTGAAAGGAATGTTTGGGCCCTTGGACGGTGAGGAGAGAGGAAGTGAAGGGGCAGGTGTTACATCTTTTGCGTGGGCATGGGGTGGTGCCATAGGAGGGGGTTGAGGAGTAGGGGGTGATGGAGGAGTGAACCAGGGTGTCCCGGAGGGAGTGATCCCTACGGAATGCCGATAAGGGGGGTGAAGGGAAGATATGTTTGGTGGTGGCATCATGCTGGAGTTGGCGGAAATGGCGGAGGATGATCCTTTGAATGTGGAGGCTGGTGGGGTGATAAGTGAGGACAAGGGGGACCCTATCATGTTTCTGGGAGGGAGGAGGAGGCATGAGGGCGGATGCGTGGGAGATGGGCCGGACACGGTTGAGGGCCCTGTCAACGACCGTGGGTGGAAAACCTCGGTTAAGGAAGAAGGAGGACATGTCAGAGGAACCGTTTTTGAAGGTAGCATCATCGGAACAGATGCGACGAAGGTGAAGGAACTGAGAGAATGGGATGGAGTCCTTACAGGAAGCGGGGTGTGAGGAGCTGTAGTCGAGGTAGCTGTGGGAGTCGGTAGGCTTGTAATGGATATTGGTGGACAGTCTATCACCAGAGATTGAGACAGAGAGGTCAAGGAAGGGAAGGGAAGTGTCAGAGATGGACCACGTGAAAATGATGGAGGGGTGGAGATTGGAAGCAAAATTAATAAATTTTTGCAAGTCCCGACGAGAGCATGAAGCGGCACCGAAGTAATCATCGATGTACCGGAGAAAAAGTTGTGGAAGGGGGCCGGGGTAGGACTGCAACAAGGAATGTTCCACATACCCCATAAAGAGACAGGCATAGCTGGGGCCCATGCGGGTACCCATAGCCACACCTTTTATTTGGAGAAAGTGAGAGGAGTTGAAGGAGAAATTGTTCAGTGTGAGAACAAGTTCAGCCAGACGGAGGAGAGTAGTGGTGGATGGGGATTGTTCGGGCCTCTGTTCGAGGAAGAAGCTAAGGGCCCTCAGACCATCCTGGTGGGGGATGGAGGTGTAGAGGGATTGGACGTCCATGGTGAAGAGGAAGTGGTTGGAGCCAGGGAACTGGAAATTGTTGATGTGACGTAAGGTGTCAGAGGAATCACGGATGTAGGTGGGAAGGGACTGGACAAGGGGAGAGAGAAGGGAGTCAAGATAACGAGAAATGAGTTCTGTGGGGCAGGAGCAAGCTGAGACGATCGGTCTACCGGGGCAGTTCTGTTTGTGGATTTTGGGTAGGAGATAGAAGCGGGCCGTCCGAGGTTGGGCGACTATCAGGTTGGAAGCTGTGGGAGGGAGATCCCCAGAGGAGATGAGGTCAGTGACAGTACTGGAAACAATGGCTTGATGTTCAGTGGTGGGGTCATGGTCCAGGGAGAGGTAGGAGGAAGTGTTTGCGAGTTGACGCTCAGCCTCCGCGAGATAGAGGTCAGTGCGCCAGACAACAACAGCACCACCCTTGTCAGCGGGTTTGATGACAATGTCAGGGTTGGACCTGAGAGAATGGAGTGCAGTAAGTTCAGAGAGAGACAGGTTAGAATGGGTGAGAGGAGCAGAGAAATTGAGACGACTAATGTCGCGCAGACAGTTTTTATCCGCACATCCTGTTGTGTACTAATATACCCCACACACCCTGCGCTGTACTAATATACCCCACACACCCCGTGCTGTAATAATATACCCCACACACACTGTGCTGTACTAATATACCCCACACACCTGGTACTGTACTGATATACCTCCCACACCCTGCGCTGTACTAATATACCCCCCACACCCCGTGCTGTAATAATATATGCCACACACCCTGTGCTGTACTAATATACGCCACACACCCTGTGCTGTACTAATATACCCCACACACCCCGTGCTGTAATAATATACCCCACACACCCTGTGCTGTACTAATATACCCCACACACCCTGTGATGTACTAATATGCCCCGCACACCCTGTGCTGTACTAATATACCCCCCACACCCTGTGCTGTACGAATATACCCCACACACCCTGTGCTGTACTGATATACCCCCACACCCGGTGCTGTACTAATATACCCCACAAACCCTGTGGTGTACTAATATACCCCACAAACCCTGTGGTGTACTAATATACCCCACAAACCCTGTGTGTATTAATATAACCCACACACACCCTGTGCTGTACTAATATACCCGTACTTCCTGTGGCGCACTAATATACTCCACACACCCTGTACTGTATTAATATACCCCACACACCCTGTACTGTACTAATATACATCACACACCCCGTGCTGTAATAATATACCCCACACACCCTGTGCTGTACTAATATATCCCACAAACCCTGTGCTGTACGAATACACCCCACACACCCTGTACTGTACTGATATACCCCCCACACCCTGCGCTGTACTGATATACCCGCACATCCTGTTGTGTACTAATATACCCCACACACCCCGTGCTGTAATAATATACCCCACACACCCTGTGCTGTACTAATATACGCCACATGCCCTGTACTGTACTAATATACACCACACACCCGGTACTGTACTGATATACCCCCCACACCTTGCGCTGTACTAATAAAACACCCACAAACCCTCTGCTGTAATGATAAACCGCACAAACCCTGTGCTGTACGAATATACCCCACACATCCTGTAATGTACTAATATACCCCACACACCCTGTAATGTACTAATATACCCCACAAACCCTGTGTGTATTAATATAACCCACACACACCCTGTGCTGTACGAATATACCCCACACACCCTGTGCTGTACTGATATACCCCCACACCCGGTACTGTACTGATATACCCCACTCACCCTGTACTGTACTAATATACCCCCCACAACCTGTGCTGTACTAATATACCCCATACACCCTGTGTGTATTAATATATCCCACACACCCTGTGCTGTATTAATATAGCCCACACACACCCTGTACTGTAACAATATACCCGCACACCCTGTGGTGTACTAATATACCGCGCACACACTGTAATGTACTGATATATCGCCCACACCCTGTGCTGTACTAATATAAACCCCATTCCTTTACTGTACTAATATACCCCACACACCCTGTGCTGTACTGATATACCCCACAAACCCTGTGCTTTACTAATTTACCCCACACAGACTATACTGTACTAATATACCCCACACACCCTGTGCTGTAAGAATATACCCCACACTCCCTGTGCTGTACTATTACACACCCCACACCCTATTATACCCCACACATACCCTGTACTGTACTAAAATACCCCACAGACCCTGTGCTGTACTAATATACCCCCCACAACCTGTGCTGTACTAATATACCCCCCACACCCTGTGTGTACTAATATGCCCCACAAATCCTATGCTGTACTAATTTACCCCACACACAGCCTGTACTGTAATAATATACTCCATACAGCCTGTGGTGTACTAATATACCCCGCACATCCTGTAATGTACTGATATATCGCCCACACCGTGTGCTGTACCAATATACCCCACACACCCTGTGCTGTACTAATATACCCCAAAAACCCTGTACTGTAATGATTTACCCATACACCCTGCGCTGTACTAATATACCCCACACACCCTGTGCTGTACTAATTTACCCCAAAAACCCTGTACTGTAATGATTTACCCATACACCCTGCGCTGTACTAATATTCCCCACACACACTGTGCAGTACTAATATACCCCACACACCCTGTACTGTACTAATATACGCCACACACCCTGTGTTGTACTAATATACCCCACACACCCTGTGCTGTACTAATATACCCCACACACCCTGTACTGTACTAATATACACCACACACCCCGTGCTGTAATAATATACCCCACACATCCTGTGCTGTACTAATATACCCCACAAACCCTGTGCTGTACGAATATACCCCACACACCCTGTACTGTACTGATATACCCCCCACACCCGGTGCTGCACTAATATACCCCACACACCCTGTGCTGTACTAATATACCCGCACATCCTGTGGTGTACTAATATACCCCACACACCCTGTACTGTACTAATATACACCACACACCCCGTGCTGTAATAATATACCCCACACATCCTGTGCTGTACTAATATACCCCACAAACCCTGTGCTGTACGAATATACCCCACACACCCTGTACTGTACTGATATACCCCCCACACCCTGCGCTGTACTAATATACCCCACACACCCTGTTCTGTACTAATATACCCCACACACCCTGTGCTGTACGAATATACCCCACACACCCTGTGCTGTACTGATATACCCCCACACCCGGTGCTGTACTAATATAACCAACACACCCTGTACTATACTGATTTACCCCACACACACTCTGTACTGTACTAATATACCCCACACATCCTGTGCTGCAGTAATATACCCCACAGACCCTGTGCTGTACTAATATACCCCCGACACACCCTGTGCTGTACTAATATACCCCATACACCCTGTGTGTATTAATATATCCCACACACCCTGTGCTGTACTAATATACACCACACACACCCAGTACGGTAACAATATACCCGCACACCCTGTGGTGTACTAATATACCCCGCACACACTGTAATTTACTGATATATCGCCCACACCCTGTGCTGTACTAATATAGACACCAAACCCTGTACTGTACTGATATACCCCACACACACCCTGTGCTGTACTAATATAAACCCCATCCCTTTACTGTACTAATATACCCCACACACCCTGTGCTGTAGTAATATAACCCACACACCCTGTGTCTACTAATATACCCCAGACACCCTGTGCTGTACTAATATAATCCACAAACCCTGTACTGTACTAATATAGCCCCACAAACCCTGTACTGTACTAATATACCCCACTGTCCCTGTACTGTACTGATATACACCACACATCCTGTGTTGTACTAAAAAAACCCCCACACCCTGTACTGTACTAATAGACACCCCACACGCTGTGCTGTACTAATAAAACACCCACAAACCCTCTGCTGTAATGATAAACCGCACAAACCCTGTGCTGTACGAATATACCCCACACACCCTGTGCTGTACTGATATACCCCCACACCCGGTGCTGTACTAATATAACCCACACACGCTGTACTGTACTGATTTACCCCACACACACTCTGTACTGTACTAATATACCCCACACATCCTGTGCTGCAGTAATATACCCCACAGACCCTGTGCTGTACTAATATACCCCCGACACACCCTGTGCTGTACTAATATACCCCATACACCCTGTGTGTATTAATATACCCCACACACCCTGTGCTGTACTAATATACCCCACACACACCCAGTACGGTAACAATATACCCGCACACCCTGTGGTGTACTAATATACCCCGCACACACTGTAATTTACTGATATATCGCCCACACCCTGTGCTGTACTAATATAGACACCAAACCCTGTACTGTACTGATATACCCCACACACACCCTATGCTGTACTAATATAAACCCCATCCCTTTACTGTACTAATATACCCCCACACACCCTGTGCTGTAGTAATATACCTCACACACCCTGTGTGTACTAATATACCCCAGACACCCTGTGCTGTACTAATATAATCCACAAACCCTGTACTGTACTAATATAGCCCCACAAACCCTGTACTGTACTAATAGACACCCCACACCCTGTGCTGTACTAATATGCCCCACACACCCTGTACTGTACTAATATACCCCACACACCCTGTACTGTACTAATATACCCCACACACCCTTTGCTGTACTGACATACACCCCCAGACCCTGTACTGTACTAATATACGCCACAGAAATCCTGTGCTGTACTAATATACCCCCCGCACACCCTGTGCTGTACTAATATACCCCACACACCCTGTACTGTACTGTTATACCCCACACACCCTGCGCTGTGCTAATATATCCCACACACCCTGTGCTGTACTAATATATCCCACACACCCTGTACTGTACTAATATACACCACACACACACTGTACTGTAACAATATACCCGCACACCCTGTGGTGTACTAATATACCCCGCACACACTGTAATGTACTGATATATCGCCCACACCCTGTGCTGTACTAATATAAACCCCATCCCTTTACTGTACTAATATACCCCACACACCCTGTGCTGTACTGATATACCCCACAAACCCTGTGCTTTACTAATATACCCCACACAGACTATACTGTACTAATATACCCCACACACCCTGTGCTGTAATAATATACCCCACACTCCCTGTGCTGTACTATTACACACCCCACACCCTGTGATGTACTATTATACCCCACACATACCCTGTACTGTACTAATATACCCCACAGACCCTGTGCTGTACTAATATACCCCCCACAACCTGTGCTGTACTAATATACCCCCCACACTCTGTGTGTACTAATATGCCCCACAAATCCTATGCTGTACTAATATACCCCACACACACCCTGTACTGTAATAATATACTCCACACAGCCTGTGGTGTACTAATATACCCCAAACACCCTTTGCTGTACTAATATACCCCAAACACCCTGTACTGTAATGATATACCCCACACACCCTGCACTGTACTGATATGCCCCCCACACCCTCTGCTGTACTAATACACACCCCACACCCTGTGATGTACTAATATAGCCCACACATCCTGTGCTGTTCAAATATACCCCACACACACCCTGTGCTGTATTAATATACCCCACACAGCCTGTGGTGTACTAATATACCCCGCACACCCTGTAATGTACTGATATATCGCCCACACCGTGTGCTGTACCAATATACCCCACACACCCTGTTCTGTACTAATATACCCCACACACCCTGTGCTGTACTAATATACCCCACACACCCTGTGCTGTATTAATATACCCCAAACACCCTTTGCTGTACTAATATACCCCAAACACCCTGTACTGTAATGATATACCCCACACACCCTGCACTGTACTGATATGCCCCCCACACCCTCTGCTGTACTAATACACACCCCACACCCTGTGATGTACTAATATAGCCCACACATCCTGTGCTGTTCAAATATACCCCACACACACCCTGTGCTGTAATAATATACCCCACACAGCCTGTGGTGTACTAATATACCCCGCACACCCTGTAATGTACTGATATATCGCCCAAATCCTGTGCTGTACTAATCTACACCCCACACCCTGTACGGTACTAATATACCCCACACACACCCTGTACCGTACTAATAAACCTCACACACCCTGTGCTGTACTAATATAACCCACACATCCTGTGCTGTAGTAATATACCCCCCAAACCCTGTGTGTACTGATATACCCCACAAACCCTGTGCTGTACTAATATACTGCACACACCCCGTACTGTACTAATATACCCCACACACCCTGTACTGTGCTGATATACCCAAACACCCTGCGCTGCACTAATATACACCACACACACTGTGCTATACTAATAAACCCCCCACAAACCTTCTGCTCTAACGATATACCCCACACACCCTGTACTGTACTAATATACGCGACAAACCGTGTACTGTACTGATATACCCCACACACCCTGTGCTGTACTTATATACCCACACACCCTGTGTGTACTAATATACCCACAAACACTGTGCTGTACTAATATACCCCACACACCCTGTGCTGTACTAATATACCCACAAACCCTGTATGTACTAATATACCCCACACACCCTGTATTGTACTAGTATACCCCACATACCCTGTACTGTACTAATATACCCCACACCCCCTGTGCTATACTAAAATACCCACACACCCGGCGCTGTACTAATATACCCCCACACCCTGTGCTATACAGATAAACCCCCTCAAACCCTGTGCTGTACTGATATACCGCAAAAACACTGTACTGTACTGATATACCCCACACACCCTGTGCTGTACTAATATACCCCACACACGCTGTATTTTACTAATATGCCCCAAACAGCCTGTGCTGTACTAATATACCCCACACACCCTGTGCTGTACTAATATACCCCACACACCCTGTGCTGTACTAATATACTCCACACACCCTGTGCTGTACTAATATACTCCACACACCCTGTGCTGTGCTAATATTCCCCACAAACCCTGTACTGTACTAATATAACCCACACACCCTGTGCTGTACTAATATAACCCACACACCCTGTGCTGTGCTAATATTCCCCACAAACCCTGTACTGTACTAATATAACGCACACACCCTGTGCTGTACTAATATAACCCCACACACCCTGTCCTGTACTAATATAACCCACACACCCTGTGCTGTGCTAATATTCCCCACAAACCCTGTACTGTACTAATATACAACCCACACCCTGCAACTTTAAAATAATTCATTCATGGGATGTGGGCGTCACTGGCCATGCCAATGTTTATTGCCCATCCCTTATTGCCCTCAGTCAGAGGGCATTTAAATGTCAACCATATTTGTGTTGGTCTTGTGTCACATGTAGACCAGACCTGAGCAGGTAAGGGCAGGAGATTTCCTTCTCTGTAGGCCCTCAGTGAACCAGCTGGGTTTGTAGAACAATCAACACTGGTTTCATGGTCATCATCACCCTTCTTAGTTCCAGATTTAAAAATAAATTAATTCAAATTTCACCATCTGCTGTGGTAGAATTCAAACCCGGGTCCCCAGAGGATTGCCTTGATGGTCTGGAGTAACAGTCCAGTGACAATACCACTATGCTACTGCCTTCCCACACACCCTGCCCTGTATCAATATACCCACACACCCTGCCCTGTATCAATATACCCACACACCCTGTAATGTATCAATATCCCCACACACCCTGTAATGTATCAATATACCCACACACCCTGTAATGTTTCAATATACTCACACACCCTGTAATGTTTCAATATACCCACACACCCTGCAATGTATCAATATACCCACACACCCTGCAATGTATCAATATACCCACACACTCTGCAATGTATCAATATACCCACACACCCTGTAATATATCAATATACCCACACACCCTGCAATGTATCAATATACCCACACACCCTGTAATGTATCAATATCCCCACACACCCTGTAATGTATCAATATACCCACACACCCTGCAATGTATCAATATACCCACACACCCTGCAATGTATCAATATACTGCACACACCCCATATTGTATCAATATGCCCCACACACCCTGCACTGTACCAATATACCCCACCCACCCTGTATTGTATCAATATACCCCATACCATGCACTGTATCAATATACCCACACACCCTGCACTGTGTCAATATATCCTATACCCTGCACTTGTATTAATATACCCGACACACCCTGCACCATATCAATATACCCCCCACACACCCTGCACTGTCTAACTATATCCCACTCATCCTGTACTGTGGCTCTGTATTGCACTCTGCCTATAATCTCTACCACATGTACTATGTTATAGGAACTCATGCAGAACTATTTTGGCTGGAATGCTTTTCCTTTGTATCTGGGTTGTTGTGAGGAGGATAAAAACAGCAAACTCACAGCTCTCTGCCTGCAGTCTGAATAACTCAGTCACTGAACAATTTGGTTCAACACAACTAAGAATAATCACTCAACAAAACAAGCACATCATCTGTATTGATGACATCAATCACCTAAACCCTGCTGTTAGCTGCACAATAATTCAATAGTTTGGCTATAAATAGTGTTAAAGAATACAGTACAGAGTGACTGTACACTGAGGAGTGAGTGGGTGCTTCCAGACTCTTGTCCTGTTGTTCTATCCCTGTTCATATTGTAGAAAGATTTAGACATAAAGCTGTCCATGAAATACTATACTCAGTCTCCATTTTATAAAACAGTTACAATGGCTCTGAAGAAGATGCAAAAAGATTCACGAGGGTGAGAGTGGAATTGTGAGGTTATACCTATCAGGGAAGTGAACAGGCGAGGCTGTTTCCTCTAGAAAAGCTGCGGCTTAGGGTTGACCAGATGGAGGGATTTTTTGGAGGGGGGTGGGGGGGGGTGGGGGGCGCGCGGGGCAGGGGGGTGGGTGGTGTTGCTAGCAGTTGGGATGGGGGGAATGGTGGTGTGGTGGTAATGTCACTGGACTAGTCAATCCTGAGGCCTAGGCTAATGCTCTGGGGATATGGGTTCAAATCCCACCACAGCAGCTGATAGGAATTTAAATTCAATCAACAAAATCTGGAATTGAAAGCTAGTCTCAGTAATGGTGACCATGAAAATGTTGTCGATTGGTGTAAACACCCATCTGCTTCAATATTCACAATATACATCAATGATTTGAACAAGGGAACCAAATGTAATATTTCCAAGTTTGCTGGTGACACCAAACTTGGTGGGGCTGTTAAGAGGCTTCAAGGTGGTTTAGACAGGTTGAGTGAGTGGGCAAATACATGGCAGATGCAGTATAACGTGGATAAGTGTTCAGTAAGAAAAACAGAATGGCAGAGTATTATTTAAATGGTGATAGATTGGGAAATGTTGATGTACAAAGCAACCTGGGTGTCCTTGTACACCAGTTACTGAAAGTAAGCATATAGGTGCAGCAAGCAGTTAAGAAGGCAAATGGCTTGTTGACCTTCGTTGCAAGAGGACTTGAGTACAGGATCAAGGATGTCTTACTGCAGCTGTACAGGGCCTTGGTGAGACCACACCTGGTATATTATGTACAGTTTTGGTCTCCTTACCTAAGAAAGGATATAGTTACCATAGAGGGAGTGCAGCGAAGGTTCACCAGACTGATTCCTGGGATGGCAGGATTGTCGTATGAGGAGAGATTGGGCCGACTAGGCCTGTGTTCACTGGAATTTAGAAGAAGGAGAGGGGATCTCATTGAAACGTATAAAATTCTGACAGGGCTGGACAGACTGGATGCAGGGACGATGTTTCCACTGGCTGAGGGTCACAACAAGGGGTCACAATCTCAGGATATGGGGCAGGCCATTTAGGACTGAGATGAGGAGAAACTTCTTCACTCAGAGGGTGGTGAACCTGTGGAATTTTCTACCACAGAGGCTGTGGAGGCCAAGTCACTGATTATAGTTAAGAAGGAAATAGATAGATTTCTGGACTCTAAAGGCATTGAGGCGGTACAGGGAGAGAGTGGGAGTACGGCGTTGAGATAGAGGATCAGCTATGATCATATTGAATGGCGGAGCAGACTCGAAGGGCTGAACGACCTACTCCTGCTCCTATTTTCTTTGTTTCTATGTTTACTAATACCCTTTAGGGAAGGAAATCTGCCATCTTTACCCAGTGTGGCCTACATGTGACTCCCGGCCCACAGTAATGTGGTTGACCCTTAACTGCCCTCTGAAATGGCCTGGTAAGCCACTCGGTTTCAAGGACCATTAGGGATGGGCAACAAATGCTGGACTTGCCAGCGACGCCCACATCCTAGGAAGGAATAACTTTTTAAAAATGAAGAAAGAGTTTAAAGAGTAGACGGGAGATCCCAGTATTTACAGAGCGTTAGCAGGAAACAGCTGTAGGGGCCAGGAAACCCAGGCCAGCAGGAAGGCGTGACCCCCATAGTGGCTAACACCAGGACCCCATTTACATTTTTATTTGTCTGCGTGTGCTGGTTGGTAGCAAGCCAGTTTGAGAGGCTTTTTGGGGCAGGAGCTCCTGTCCTGTGGCTCTAGGGAGCAAGCGGGGAGCGGAGAGGAGGTTGGGAGGGAGAGTGGAGGTATAGGATGGGAGATCAGAGGGCAAGTGAGGAGGTCGTCAAAGTTGGTGATGGAGATTGTGAATCGCAGGTGGAGGTCTGAGGGGGTGAACAACCCCTGGGGGGGGGGGGGGGTGATGGTATATCCTCGGTCAGGGGTGGGGGGTGTGGGTGGTGGTGTCTAGAAGGCAGAGGCAGACAGTTGAGGGAGAGGATGTAAGTTAACCTCGTTGGGGGCCGGTGAGTGGGGTACATTCCTGCTCATTATCGCATTTAAATTACGGCCCTACTTCTGGAGAGTAGATGAGTCGACCACCCTTACAATCCACCTGTGTTAAAACTGGATTGGTCGGGTTTCTAATTTTTTAACATTTCAGTGGCTGTTCCCATCTCACAGCAATTCTGGGAGAGTAACGTTTTCCCTGGAGTTTTCACTTGTGAGGGAAATTCAAAGAAAGGGCCTAAGCCAGAGGGTGAAGTATGAAACAGGACACCGATCTTCCCCTTGTTAGTAGGTTTCTCCACAGGACGCAGCTTCAGATTTCTGCCTCTTAACTACCAACCCAGCTGATTCCCTTTATACTCTTTTGAGTATACAAATAAACTCAAACAGACTAATTACCAAATTGACTAATTAAACAGATCGAGAGCTCCTTAAAGGGGCACTGGATCAAAGGTAAAAATTTAAAGGAAGCTTGTATAAGTAAATTAAGATGTTGTTCAGGGGCTTATGATGCACTCTGGCCCCTGTGGTCTCACTGGTCACCAAAGGTCTCAGGCAGACCAGCGGACACAGTGCGCTCCCTCTCCAGGGACATCCAGGCGTGAATGTAGCTGCGAAAGAGGGGCAGACAGTCAGAGCAGTTAAACCCCCCCCCTACCCCCTCAGCTGCCCATGGCCTGGACCTGTTGATGGCCACCTTGGCCAGGCCCAGGAGCTGGCTAACAAGGAGGCCCTCTGCCCCTGGCTCTGCACCAGGCGGCCAAAGATCAGGAGGGTGGGGTGGAGGTGCCACAAAACGTGATACCCAACCCCTTCGAGTAATCAAAAAGGGGCTGCCGCCTCGCACAGTTATATATAAACGTGGAACGTGGACTCCCCAAGACTGCGGAAAGTACAGGTGGTCCGGGAATGTTGCCCAGTTTACTGCTGCATGTGACACCCCTGATGGGAAATGGGAGGACTTCCCACGCAGAGAGCCCTCCGTCACCTCCAGACAGCAGAACTGAATGTCATGACGAGTCTGAATGGCTGACAAGTGTGAGGAAGTGAAGTGTGTGCAACAGCAGCAGCAGCAGCAGTGGCCCCAACCGGATATCCCATCGTGCAGACCGAAAAGGCAGGGAGGGAACTTCTGTGAGTGAGGCGGGTCGAACTGTGAGGACAAGGTTTCCCAGGGAGATTTCGGGACAGCGTGAGCTGGGGCCGAGCACCGTGATTGGGAGTCTGTAGACGGCTTTGGCCGTGGGCCAGACGTCAACAGATGGTGCGACGTGCAAGACGCCCCATCCAGCCCCCCTCCTCCGCCAGCCACCGCGTCCCCAACCCTGGTCACCCCAGCAGCCCAAGCCCCACTCTCTCCCACCAGCCACGCGAAACCATCTTGGCGGCAAGTGCAGGTTCCTGAACAGCGGTGGCTCTCTGACGATAGCCGCTACCCTTGTGGGAGAGAACTCCGACGCGAGGCAACCACGTCCCAGGTTTTGATCAGTTCTTGCTAAAAGACAGGGAACTCCTGCAAGGGGACCTGGAGACCTCCCAGGCCTATATACGTAAAACCAGGAGCAGGAGTAGGCCATTCAGCCCTTCGAGCTGCTCCACCATTCATTATGACTGTGGCTGATCATCCAACTCAATATCCTGCTCCCGCCTTCTCCCCATACCCTTTGATCTCTTTCGCCCCAAGAGCTATATCTAACTCCTTCTTGAAAACATGCAAGGTTTTGGTCTGTTAGAATTGTAGCTGCGGGTCACAATTGGGGCCGTGCACCTGGCAGAGGACATAGGTCACCAGTGCACAACAGCAGGGAGGGGACTCAACAGCAGGGAGGGGACTCAACATCAGGGAGGGGACTCAACATCAGGGAGGGGACTCAATGTCAAGGCATCACTGTAGGGACCTTAGGCCTAGGTCGATGTCATGTCAGTCCACCTGGTTTCCTTCCTTTTAGACTTCATAGTGGTTTGATGTGACTGAGTGGTTTGTTAGGCCTTTCAGAGGGGAGTTAAGAGTCAACCACGTTGCTGTGGATCTGGGTTTGAAGTCACATGTAGGCCAGACCAGGTAAAAATGGCAGATTTCCCTCCCTAAAGGGGCATTAGCAACCCAGCTGATAGGTTTTAGTGATAATCATGGTCACCATTACTGAGACTAGCTTCATATTCCAGATTTATTAATTGAATTGAAATGCTACAAACTGCTGCGGAGAGATTTGAACCCCATGTTGCTGGGGAATTAGCCTCAGCACTACTGGTCTAGTGACATTACCATTATGCTGCTGCCTTCTCCTAGAAGGTAGAGAAAGATTGTGTGGAGAATAAACACCAGCATGGACCAGATGGGCTGATTGGCCTGGTCCTGTGCTGTACATTCCATGTGCACATCGCTGCCCTCTGTGACTGAAGTGGATTGTCAGAAGAGTCAGAGAGGAGTTGCTGTGATCGAGAACGTGCTTCCTGAAAGGGCGATGGGAGCAGATTCAATAACGGCTTCCAAAAGAGAAGTGGATAAACACTAGAAAAGGGAAAAAAATAGATATATTTGCAGGACTAAGGGGGAAGAGGACCCAAGCGGAAATACAAAATACAGCGGCTGAACGTCTGAAATAAGGACAAGAGGTGCTGGGAATACTCAGCAGGTCAGGCAGCATCAGAGACGAGAAGCTGAGTTAACAAGGCGGGATTTTTCGGCCCAGCCCAGCCCAGCCCGCTGCCAGGGTCACCCGGTCCCGCCGAACGTCAACGGACTTTTAGCTGGGCCGCCGACTCTCCCACAGCGGGTCTGGGAAATCCCGGCCTAGCGTTTCAGGTTGAGATGAGCCGTCATCTTTCCAATGGAAGGAAGGTCACCTCAGTCTGAAATGAGGGCCGGAATTCTCAAGCACCGCCCAGCACCCCCCCCACCACCACCCCTCCTCCCCCCCTACCCCTCCTCCCCCCGCCCACACCCCCCCTCCCCCCACCACCCCCCAACACCCCCCCCACCACCCCTCCTCCTCCCACCATCCCTCCTCCCCCCGCCCACACCCGCCTCCCCCCCCACCCCCCAACACCCCCCCACCACCCCTCCTCCCCCCCACCCCTCCTCCCCCCGCCCACACCCCCCCTCCCCCCACCACCCCCCAACACCCCCACCACCACCCCTCCTCCCCCCATCCCTCCTCCTCCCGCCATCCCTCCTCCCCCCGCCCACAACCTCCCCACCCCCATCACCCCCCAACACTCCCCCCACCACCCCTCCTCCCCCCATCCCTTCTCCCCCCGCCCACACCGCCCCTCCCCCCCCACCCCCCAACACCCCCCCCACCACCCCTCTTCCCCCCCCATCCCTCCTCCTCCCCCCATCCCTCCTCCCCCCACCCACACCCCCCCTCCACCCCCCCCCCCAACCCCCCAACACCTCCCCCCACCAACCCCGAGGTGGGTCCGATGAGCCATTGATATCTCTGTTCATGTCAGCGGGACTGGAAATGAGGGGCTGGAAAATTCCAGCCGATGGCCCTGTTTCTCTCCACAGATGCTGCCTGAGCTGCTGAGTATTCCTGGCATTTTTTTTTTCTTTCGTTTCCATCCCGGTCGAAATAATTGGACGGCCCTTCCGAAGAGCCAGCATAGACGTTATGGGCCAAATGGCCTCCTCTGTGCTGTATGGTTCCAGATCACCTAATACATTCTGCGTGTTGGCACAAAGCTACCCTGCAGGACGTTTTAAACCACAAACGCCACGGACTCTTTAATATTCGCAGCTATGTGCTGCAGCGTTGGAACCTCAAGAAATCCTTTACCACCAGATCTCAAACTCCTTTCAGATGTTTGTGCACTGCATTAGGAAACCATCAAATAAGATAACAATTAAACTGGTCAGCTTGCTTCTCACCATTCGAATGGTCTGTGGGTGGTTGTTAATGCACAAGATGTTATTCATCAAAACCCATTGACAGATGTGATGCCTCTCCAGGGTTTTAGATAGAGGAGGTAAAATAGCTTTCACATTCACACAGTATCCCCTCGACTGAGCCCAACTGTGGGAGTTACTCCAGAAGTGTGCTGTTATCGTGAGAGTTTTGAGGCTGGGGGTTGGGGTTTGGAGGGGGGGCGTGGGGGGGAGGGGTTTGTTGGTGGAGGGGGTGAGTTTTGATGTTATATGGTTTCTCTATTAAAGGGGTCGTCTCCGTCTGGTAAAAGGGCCTTTTGTGAAACCGAAGGTCGCTCCAGGCATGTTTGCGGGTCACGCTTGGGATTAATGTGCAGCTGCAAAGACTATCAGATGTTTCAGAAATTATATGCATGAAAATGATTGCAGGAGGAAGCTGAGGGTGAAGGTGAAGAGGATGACGTGAAGAGAAGAGCTTTCCATGGAGGACGAAGATACATAGGTGGACTCGGCAGTGAGGCATTCTGTCGAGGAGCAGGGTGAACTTGAGAAGAAGGGACAAAAGTCAGGAAATGAAGAGTGGACTGAACCCAACGCTGAAGATTAAACACTCCAAGCTCCGAAGGGCCTTCCCTTTGGCATTCTTCCCTTTTGTCCCCATTGGAACTGAAGTGAAAGATTTATTGTGCCTGCCATATTCCCTATTCCTCAGCTCTCTGAATTCCTTCCCTTCCTCAGTCTCTGCGGCCTCCTACAACACGCTGCCTTTTAACCTTAAATTTCCCACCAGCTAACTGACATTCTCCCGGCCAGCCTCATAAACTTAAACTCATCCAAAATGCTGTTTCCCCCATGTCATTTCTCACTTCAAGCCCTGCTCACCTGCCGCCAGGGTGACCGCATTTTCAGGGGTTGCCCCTTACTTTGACTGTTTGACTCGTGTCCCTTAAGTGACACCTTTTGTCCCGTGTTTCTAGGACAGCCTGTGGGAGAGCGACCCTGGGAATCTCCAGGGTGAGTTTGAACTGATGAGGTGGTAATGTGGTGACTCAACAAGACAAGTTGTGAGCTTTAGTTTCTTTTAAGTCCCCAGCCCCCGTCCCACCAATGCTCTTTTGGTCTCAAGACCCCATCATCCCTACTCTGATGCTTACCAGCCTCCCCCGCACCCAACCCCCCCCCCATCTACCCACAACCCCACCCGAACTCTTGGGCTTTTTCTCAGCAACACCACCCACCACCCAAGTTCCCACAGCCAAAGTGTCTCTTATTTTATTTCATGAGGGTTGGTCACCGTAACTACCACCCCTGTGCTGGCTGACCTACATTGGCTCCCTGACCA
Source organism: Isurus oxyrinchus (assembly GCA_026770705.1). Taxonomy (NCBI): domain Eukaryota; kingdom Metazoa; phylum Chordata; class Chondrichthyes; order Lamniformes; family Lamnidae; genus Isurus; species Isurus oxyrinchus. The sequence goes on along the minus strand of JANJGN010000002.1, from coordinate 9,980,473 downwards.
GCGCTGTCTCGATCTTGAAATTCTCAACCCTGTTTTTACAACCGTCCATGGACTCGGACCTCCCCGTAACCCCCATAACCTCCAACCCTTCAACCCCCCCCCTTGAACCCTTCAACCAATGCTGCCTCTAGGTTCCGAGCACAAGCCAGATCCTTTATATTGCCATGTGTGCGTGGTCATGCAAATAAAAAGTTTGAAGGGCCTGAAAACTTAAATGAATAAGCTGTGCACACCAAAAATAAATTGTCTTCAATGCTCTGCATTCCTCCAGTTCTGGACTTTTGTACATCCCCAATTTCAATCATTCCACCACTGGGGCCCAAGCCTTTAGACCCAAGACCCTAAGCTTTGGAATTCCATCACTTAACCTCTTTGCCTCTCTACTTCTAGCTCCTCCTTTAAGATGCTCCTTAAAACATACGAATTAGGAGCAGGAGTAGGCCATTCGGCCCCTCAATCTTGCTCTGCCATTCAATAAAATCATGGCTGATGTAATTGACTTCAACTCCACATTCCTCCTACCCCTGATACCTTTGACTCCCTTGCTAGTCAAGAATCTATCTACCCCTGCCTTAAAAATATTCATTGACCCTGCCTCCGTCACTCTCCGAGGAAGAGAGTTCCAAAGACTCTCAACCCTCTGAGAGAAAAAAATTCTCCTCATCTCCGTCTTAAATGGGAGATTCTATTTTTAAACCATGTCCCCTAGTTCTGGTCTCTCCCACAAGGGAAAATGTCTTCTCTGCACTCACCCTGTCAAGTCCCCTCAGGATCTTATATGTTTCAATAAGATGACCTCTAAACCCCAATGGATAGAGGCCCAACCTGTGCAACCTTTCCCTGTAAGATAACCCTCTCACCCCAGGAATCAGCTGAGTGAACCTTCTCTGAACTGCATCTAATGCAATTATATAATTTCTTAAATAAGGAGATCAAAACTGTGCCCAGTACTCCAGATGTGGTCTCACCAATACCCTACTCAACTATAACAAACCATCCCTACTTTTATATTCCATTCCCCTTGCAATAAACCACAACATTCCATTTGCCTTCCTAATCGCTTGCTGTATCTGCATACTTAACCTATCCATAACACATTGCAAACTCCTTATGCTCCCTTCACAATTTACTTTCCTACCGATCTTTGTGTCATCAGTAAATTTAGCAACCATAAAATCAATCCCTTCATCCAAGTCACTGATATAAATTGTAAATAGTTGAGGCCACAACATTGATCCCTCTGGCACTCCACTCATCACATCTTGCCAACCTGAAAAAGACACATTTATGCCTACTGTTAGGGAGGGAGTTCCAGGATTTTGACCCAGTGACAGTGAAGAAATGGTGATATATTTCCAAATCAGGATGGTGACTGACTTGGAAGGGAACTTCCAGGTGGTGGTGTTCCCATGTGTCTGTTGCCCTTGACCTTCTAGATGGTAGTGGTCATGGGTTTGGAAGGTGCTGTCTAAGGAGCCTTGGTTTGTTCCTGCAGTGCATCTTGTAGGTGATGCACACTGCTGCCACTGTGTGTCGGTGGTGGAGGGAGTGAATGTTTGTGGATAGGGTACCAATCAAGTGGGGCTGCTTTGTCCTGGATGGTGTTGAGCTTCTTGGGTGCTATTGGAGCCGCACTCATCTAGGAAGGTGGAGAATATTCCATCACACTCCTGACTTGTGCCTTGTAGATGGTGGATAGGCTTTGGGGATCCAGGAAGCGAGTTACTCAGCACAAAATTCCCAGCCTCTGACCTGCTCTTGTAGTCACAGCATTTAAATGGCTAGTCCAGTTCAATTTCTGGTCAATGATAAGCCCCAGGACGTTGATAGTGGGGGATTCAGCGATGGTAATGCCACTGAATGTCAAGGGGTGATGGTTAGATTCTCTCTTGTTGGAGATGGTCATTGCCTGGCACTTGTGTGGCGCAAATGTTACTGGCCTGTAGTTTCCAGCTAAACCCACCTCTTTGCCTAGGCTTTTGGTCATCTGCCTTTTATAGCTCTTTATGTGATTTGTTATCAAGTTTTGTTTGAGAAACATATTTGTGAAGCCTGTTGGGATGTTTTAAAAGCACTAGATAAATGCCAGTTGTTCTTGTTGACCTTTCACCTAAGTCTGTCAGTATTGGAGTCATTGGAGTGATGTCGCTGTACTGGACATTTTTAACCAAGCAGGGGAAGCTTTGCCAATTGCTTTATGGATGTGAAGACAATGGCTCCTCAATTCCATTCTTTCTGGTTATTTCCCTCTGCTCAAGACGAGCCTGTTCAACAGGTTGTGATGTGTGAGCTCTTTGATGCAACCCAACAAAGGATTGCTGGCCCGAGTATGAGACTGAAATCCATTCACACGGAGACTCTATACTAGCCTCGTCAATCCTTTCCTCTTTAATTACATTTTTTGTTCCTGGAATTAAATGTATTATTCATATTGTAACTTGCAATTTACTTTTTTATTAGCGAATTGCCATTTACAAAAAAGGTGAATCTGGTAGTATTAGTTGCACTTTTATTTCATTGCATTAATGAACCACACGGAAGATAAGTCTAAACTACTCAAGACTCATTGGCTTTTGGTACCAGAAACAAGTTGAATACCTCAGCCCAGAGTGAGTCCAGCTGTCACCGACTCACCAAAGTGAAACCCCATCAAAGTCATTAAATGTTCAGTGGATAAGTATGATGCGGAGATCAGTCAAGTTGAGTATAGCATTCCTGGGTTCAATTCCTGCTCTGTCTCATCTTTACAACAACAACTTGCATTCATATAACACCTCTACTGTAATAAACCAAACCAAGGCATTTCACAGGAGTGTTATAAAACAAAATTTGACACTAAGCCACTTAAGGAGATATTAGGACTAATGACCAAAAGCTTGGTCAAAGAGGTATGTCTTAAGGAAAGTCGTAAAGGGGGAGAGAAGGAGGTAGAGAGGAGGAAGAGGCTTAGAAAGGGAATTCTGGAGCTTAGGGACCAAGCAGTTGAAGGCATGGCAGCTATTAGCTCAGATAAATTGTGGGACAGTGGAATTAGCCCAACAACCCAGAGACCCAGGCTAATTCTTTGGAGAGATGGGTTCAAATCCTACCATGGCTAGTAGAATTAAAACTCAATTAATTAATAATTCTAGAGTTAAAAATGAATCTCAATCATGATGAACATGACTCTATCATTGAATGTTATTAAAAAAAATCTGGTTCGCTTATGTCCTTTAGGGAATTAAATCTGTCATCCTTACCTGGTCTGGCCTACATGTGACTCCACACCTATAGCAATGTGGTTGATACTCTGAAATGGCTTAGCAAGCCACTCAGTTCAAGGGCAGTTAAGGATGGGCATCCCATGAAGGAATACATTTTAAAAAATGACCTGGGTCACAAGCTGTCAGTGGGACCTTGCTGTGCACAAACTGCCTGCCGCATTTCCCACATTACAACAGTGATTGCACTTCAGAAAGTGTTTCATTGGCTGTCCAGTATGGTGAGACATCTTAAAGATGTGTAACGTGATATATAAATGCAAGGAGATGTTAAATTAAGACCTTATCTGCCTATTGTGATGGTTCAGATGCATATTGAAGATCTCACATCACGATTCCAAGTAAAATAGGGGTGATCACCTTGTGTTCTGGTCAACCCTGCCTCTTCTTACCTATACCTCTGAAAGTAGATCAGCTGGTCACTTGTCCCAACTCAGGAGTGTGATGGAATACTCTCCACTTGCCTGGATGAGTGCAGCTCCAACAACACTCAAGAAGCTGGACACCATCCAGGACAAAGCAGCCCGCTCGATCGACACCCCAACCATCACCGTAAACATTCACTCCCTCCACCACTGATGTACAGTAGCAGCAGTGTGTACCAACTACAGGATGCAATGCTAGAAGGACAAGAGCAGCAAGCGCATGGGGACACCACCACCTGCAAGTTCCCCTTGTGACTTGGAATTACATCGCTGTTTCCCTTCACTGTGGCTGAACAAAAACCCTGGAACTCCCTCCCTAACAGCGCTGTGCATGTTCCTTCGACACGTGGGCTGCAGTGGTTCAAGAAGGGGGCTCACCACCGCCTTCTCAGGCAATGGGTAATAAATGCTGGCCCACAGCCCATTAAAGGATTAAAAAAAAAATTCCATTGCCATTTGTGGGATCTTGAGATTGAGGAAACCTGCAGCCCATTCTATTGAAAAGTGCTCTTACAAAGCTACCAACTGGTTTGTTTGTCAAACACACGCAACTATGAAACTGAAATTGTTGTTGGAGCTCTGGAGCAGGAGGCCATTGTGTGATTCTGTGAAGCGACTTTGGGATGTTTTGCTATATTTAAGGTGCTATAAGACCATAAGATCATAAAACATAGGAGCAGAAATTAGGCCATTCAGCCCATCGAGTCTGCTCCGCCATTCAATCATGGCTGATAAGTTTCTCAACCCCATTCTCTATATATAGAGGACTAGAATATAAAAGCAGGGGTGTGCTGCTGAGGCTTTATAAGGCTCTGGTCAGACCACATTTAGAATATTGTGGGCAATTTTGGGCCCCGTATCTCAGGAAGGATGTGCTGGCCCTGGAGAGGGTCCAGGGGAGGTTCACGAGAATGATCCCAGGAATGAAAGGCTTAACATATGAGGAATGTTTGAGGACTCTGTGTCTATACTCGATGGAGTTTAGAAGGATGAGGGGGATCTGATTGAAACTTACAGAATACTGAAAGGCCTGGATAGAGTGGACGTGGGGAAGATGTTTCCATTAGTAGGAGAGACTAGGACCGGAGGGCACAGCCTCAGAGTAAAGGGACCTTTTAGAACAGAGATGAGGAGAAACTTCTTTAGCCAGAGAGTGGTGAATCTATGGAATTCATTGCCACAGAAGGCTGTGGAGGCCAGGTCATTGAGTGTATTTAAGACCGAGATAGATAGATTCTTGATTGGTAAAGGGATCAAAGGTTACGGGGAGAAGGCGGGAGAATGGGGTTGGGAAACTTATCAGCCATGATTGAATGGTGGAGCAGACTCGATGGGCCGAATGGCCTAATTTCTGCTCTTATGTCTTATATAAATGCAATTTGTAGTTCTAGAAGACAACTAGAGATGGCCAATGAATATGGATACAGATTGGCCTTAATCCCATTTAATTGTGGACTGACCACTTGCTTTCCTATGTTCCTGAATGACCTTGCCAGCATTGCTAACATTCTGAGAACTGATTTGTAAAAGTCACTCAGCTCATTGCTATTGTGCATAAACTAACTGCCCAATTTCCTAAAGTACAACAGTCATTACATTTCAAAAGTACGAAACCTGTGGGGAAAAAAAATGTCTGTAAAGTGCTTTGGCACCTCCTGAGGTTGTGAAAAGGCTACATAAATGTGAGCTGTTGTTTCATCCATTGCACGTAAGGTGTACTGGGCCTTCTCTAAGAGAGACAATTAAGGTGTTAACACCTTCCACTGCAAAGTTTACTGTGCCCTTGATGTAATTGGAATAAGGCACCCAGGCTCGTGCCTGCAAAGGAGAGCTGCCCAGCCTCTCTCTGCTAATGCAGTGTCAGTCTTTATCCTTCTTTACAATAAATCCTGTACCATCAGGTACTGGGAGGAGCTGAGGGGGGAGGGGAGAGGAGCAAAACAGACGAGTCTCTTGGTAGCTTGAGAACAGTAAGAACTTAGTGCCTCTTTGTCAGTGGATGGCCCACTCAATCAATTAATCTTTCCTCTTCCTTATTTCTGAAGTGCTTTCACTGGAGTGCATAGCGGTGAATCGGCACGATGCTTCACTTACTTGGTGTTGCTCTGGGTGCCACAAGGGAAGGCTACTCCCTCCAGTCTTGGGCCCAATGCTTACGCTGCAATCACTTGGTGCAGCATGTTTAAACTATCTTCTTACTCACCATTTTTCCACCTGCTCCTTTCTCCCCGGGGACAATTGCCTCGTTGTCTGTGACCAGTTGGCTAGCCTTACACAAACACGCCCATACCTACACACCAAATGGGCTGCCCAATGGAATGTGACAATTTGTCCTTGAGTAATTGAGGAGTTCCCGTCACTCTCTGTATCCAAAACATTCCAATCTCCGCGGAGAGCCATTGGTTCATTCTGATTGTTTAGCTCTTAGAATCGGAAAATGGCATTGCAGAGAAGGAGGCCACTCGGCCCATTGTGTCTGTACCAGCTCTTTGTCGAGTGACCTTATGAACCTTTCTCTTTCCCCATGGCATTGTCAACTATTTCCTAGCAAGGCTAACATTGCTGCTGACATGGGTGGTTGTCAACTCCCCAGGATTACCCTGGAGTCTCTGGGAATTGGCCGTTGATTTTGCAGGCCTGGTTAGGAGCAGCTCCATGAGAAAAATTACAGGGGCATTAGGAAAGTGGTGTGTTTTTAACTGCATTTTCTTTCAATAAGTTTATTCCTTATTGATATAAGTATTGAAGGTGGGCTAAAAGGTTATTTCACTGACAGTCGACACTCACCCAATTGGCCCTCGGACAGGATGAAGCAATTTGGTAAGAGCCCTGCAAAACAAAAAAAACTTGCATTTATATAGCACCGTTCATGATCCAAAGTGCTTTACAGCCATTTAAGTACATTTTAAAGTGTTGGTCGGTGTTGTATTGTATCACTATTGATCAGGTCACCAGGAGAACTCCCCCACTTTTCTTCAGATAGTGCCAGAGAATCAGGAGGGCAGGCAAGACTTTGATTTAACTTCTTGCACCTCTGACGGTGCAGCACTCTCTCAGTACAACACTGGGAGTATCAGCCTGGAACATGTGCTCAAGTTTCTGGAGTGGAACTTGAACCCCCATATCTTTCTGACTCAGAGAATTGGACCAAGGCTGACATGCGAGGGCAGTTTGGGGAAATCGGACAACGGTTTCACATCTCCCCAGCTACACTGGGATCTAGTACAGCTCTGCATTGGCAGAAATGCCTAACCCAATTACTGCTTGACAGTCTAAGGGCGTACATAAAGTCCGCCTAAGTAAGGCTTGGATGGTCATCTGGATGGAACTGTAACCCTGTCAGCTATTCCTGATTTAGTAACACCTGACCCGAGTCAGAAGGTCTTGGGTTCAAGTCTCACTCCAGATTCTTGGAGCTGGACTTCCCCACTGGTTCTGGGACCCTGAGGTCGGGAACAAGTGGGACTGTTGCAGGAAATATAGCAACGTCGGGTGAAACTAGAATCATGGTGCAGATTGGCTGTGATCTCAGCAAACGGCAGGACGTTGTCGCCGGGTCAGAATCCTGGAAGTCTCTCCCCCTACAGCACTGGGGGAGTACCTTCACCAACATGGGCTGCAGCAGTTCAAGCAGCAGGCCCACTACCCCCACCCACCCTCTCGAGGGGCAATCGATGCTGGCCTTGCCAGCGGAGCCCACATCCCAAGAGTGAATTTTGTTTTTAAAACCAGCTCAAGGCACTGAATGTCCTACATCTTCTAAAACAAAACAGTGAGGTGTGCGTAACTTCACCCCCTGCATGTTAACCTCTCTCTACTCAGCTTCTAAGTGTCATTTTCAAACAAACATCTTGAGAGACGCTTGCCATCGAAGCAAATATTTTAAAATCCTCATTCTTATTTTTCAAATCCCTCCACTTTTCCTTCCTCACCATCTCTGTAAACACCCCACCCCACCCCCCCTCAATCCTCCAGTTCCAAGCTGTCTTCCAATTGAAGCCTCTTGTACATCCCCAATTTTAAATCGCTGCACCATGGGTAACTGTGCCTTTGCCTGCAGTCCCCTAAGCTCTGGGAGACGCTCCCTAAATCTCTGTGCCTCTCTCCTCTTTCAAAACTCTCCCTGAAAACCTACCTCTTAGGCCAAGCTTCCGGTCACACGTGGCTTGAGGTCAAATTCAGTTTGATACCTTCGTCGGAGCCGGGTGAACATTTGGAGCTCGCTGTCTCTCGGCTGAAGCAAATAGCGTAGATGCATGTAAGGGGGAAGCTGGATCCGCACACGAGGGAGAGGGGAACGGAAGGATGTGCTGATAGGGTGAGATGATGATGAGTGGGAGGAGGCTCATGTGGAGCATAAACACCCGTGTAGACCGGTTATGTCCAATGACCTGTTCCTCTGCTGCACGCTACGCAGAGTGTAATTCTAAGTTATGCCCCTTTGTGAAACACCTTGGGACGTTTTTCTATGTAAAGGGCACTATATAGATGCAAGTTGTTGTCACTCAAGCTTGATCCAGCTGGTCTGAAACCTCAATAAAGGAAAAACCCTCCTGGTCCTGTGAAAATACTTCGGTTTAACCGCCAGAACGTTGTAAACTTGAGGTTTGACTGCCCTTGGGTGTAGATGTAAATTTGGGATATTTTTTTTCTCTTGGATCACTGAATTACAAATCAGCTGTTACCGCATGTAAAAGCAGGATGTCCGGCACACCACAATACCACGGAATTAAGATGAATGGATCTCGGGAGATTCTGGAAAAACGAACAGGAGGGAGACAGGGTGACCAGCGGAGAAGGCCTGCAAAACTCATGAGCTGGAAAACCTGCCTCCGGCTTCGAATCAGATGAGACAGCAAATTTCTCCTCAGACTCTTTGAGGATCCACTAATTACTCGACCAGACCAGTGGCAGGAAGCAAGTTCTTTCAGCTTTGCAGGTCTGCAGATGTCTTTTGCGGAAGGCGAACCTTCCCCAGTTCAGCGGCCCTCACAGTGGATGTGCTGCTCCTGGTAACTCCTTTTCACACCTGCTTTGAGCTGGGGGGGGGTTGAGAATAGGGTCCCACAAATAAAGGACAGCTTCCGAGCGCGTTCCACCAGAAAGCGCAAGCTTTTGTTTACATGCAGTCCGAGCGGAGGCAACCCAAGGTGTGACGTATTACATTGTGCATATGCTACGGGTAACAACATAGTGGCCGGAATGTTCCGCGGTGAGTCGCCTCGTGGCTGGGCCGGTGAAATCTCCATTCCCACCGGAAGACCCCGTCAGCGTGAGGGGCTGGAAAATTCCGGCCGCCGAATTACGAGAGAGGTAGACAGACGCAGCATGGAAGGAGGCCATTCAGCCCATCGTATTTGTGCTGGCTGACAAGGAGCCGTCCAGCCTAATCCTATTTCTGGCTGTAGCTTTGTAGTTTGCAATAGTTCAAACGCATTTTAGAAAGTACTTTTTAAATGTGATGAGGATTTCTGCCTCCACCACCCTTTTAGGCAGCAGATTACAGACCCCCACCATCTGCTGGGTGAAAACAAAATCCCGCAGAGTTCCCTCTAAGCCTCCTACCTCTTTCCCTAAATCTATCCCCACTGGGTATGGACCATTTTCCATCCACCACCTTCAACATTCACCCCCCTCAGCACCGACGCACAGAGGCAGCAGTGTGTGTGTACCATCTACAAGATGTACTGCAGCAACTCACCAAGGCTCCATTGACAGCACCTTCCAAACCCGTGATCTCTACCACTGAGAAGGACAAGGGCAGCAGACGCATGGGAACACCACCAACTGCAAGTTCCCCTCCAAGCCACACACCATCCTGACTTGGAAATATATCACCGTTCCTTCACTGTCGCTGGGTCAAAATCCTGGAACTCCCACCCTAACAGCACCGTGGATGTGCCTACACCAACAAACAGCAGCGGCTCAAGAAGGCAGCTCACCACCACCTTCTCAAGGGCAATTAGGGGATGGGCTGGTCTAGCCAGCGGTACCCAAATCCTGTGGAAAAAATCAAAGAAAACATTGGCAAAGGTGGGAGTAAGGTCACGGGTTCAAGCGCCAGAGGCTTCAACACATAATCTAGACTGACACTCCACTGGCGCACTTTGGGAATGCTGCACTGTCAGAGACACTGGGCCCACCACCTAGCTGCCTCTGCTGGAATTTTTACGAGTGGTGAGGAAGGTGTTGGGTTGCCTGTCGACCTCCAGGCCAATTAAGGCCAACTAAGTGGCTAACTAATGCCCTGTCAAGGGCCTTCTCTGGCGTCTGCTGGAATTTTGCCAGCGGCAGGGGTGGGGAGCGTCCATGTCAGGTGCTGAGACCACTAGTTAAATACTTGGTGGTCTGGCTGTTGGCTCACGAGGTGATCCTTCCTGTGCTCCACAGAGGACACCGTTCCCCCGCCCCCCGCCATCCCCCTCACCCCCAGCACTGCCCCAGCAGCGATCAGCTTTCCCTGTTTGTTACACCCCTCCGGCTTCCCAATTGCGGGTCCCCCAACCTCCCCCACTGGGGCCTGTCCAACTGGCCCAGGCGAAATCATCCAACTCCCCGAGCAGGTCTGGCCCCCATGCAGTGGGGAGACTGACTGCTGTCCCAGCAGTGACCACCTCTCCTGGTGGGGGCGCCGGGACAGGAGGGCTGCTGGCTATCTGATTGGCGGGTAGCTCTCAATGAGGCGAGATGTGCTCCCAGCGAGTGGAGGGGGGGTGTTGCTGCAGGAAGCCATGGGCCTGACTCGCTTATAACAGCCAAGATGGCCGTCGAATCAGGTCCTGGACAGCTCAGGAATGAAGGCCCGGTGCCTGTAAATGTGGCCAATCAGTAACTTTGGGAATGCAAACAGAAGTCGCAGCAAAGTCACTGCCAATGCACATTGATTGAGTTAGTGCTACTTAGAATTCCAGGAGGATTAGGATTCAGCATATTAGCATGCGAATCCCATGCCTCTTCTTGAGTGCTGAACACAGCGCCAGGCTGGTGAAGGGTTGTTCAGACAAATGTTCAGCCCTGACGAGTTGAATTCAGATTTTAAATGTGAGGTGGGGGGGTGGGGACATGACAAGGGTTTCAAACGCGAGCGGCTGACAATGCTCAGCTTGGCACACCGAAGTGCCCTCCAGTTGCAAGCCACACCTGCCAACTCTCCCATTCTGTAATGGGGCCAGGGCTTTGAACACTGGTGAGGAGCCAACATTTTATTTACATTATTTTCAGCCCGAGGGTGGTGAAAAATTGACCTCAGAACATAATAGGAGGAATGGCCATTCAACCCATCAAGGTCTATCAGAATGTGGGCCTGGCTACATTTAAAGCGTGGCCCTAACCCACTGTCCGGCTGGCTAGGACACCCCAGAGCCAACCATTCCAACAGACGTCAAGATGGAAGCTGAATGGAGAGATTAAACAAAATAGGGTTGTATTCCCTGGAATTTCTCAGGTTAAGGGATGGGTTGATCATCAGAGATGCCACTTTTCAGCTGAGATGTTCAACCGAGATCCTGCCTGCCTAACATTTCGAGGAAGAAGAGGGGAGTTCTGCTCCGAGGGTGCCCTGGCCAATATTTACCCCTCAACCAACATCACTGGAACAGATTATCTGCTCATTTCCATACTGATATGGGACCTGGCTCTCTGCAAATTGGAGCTGAAAACAGTCTCATCCCAAGATATACCCCTAGTTTTTAAACGCCTTAGTGTTTACCTTCACCTTGATAAAAGCCAATGCTGGAAATCTGAAACAAAAACAGAAAATGCTGGAAAAACTCAGCAGGTCTGACAGCATCTGTGGAGAGAGAAAGAGAGTTAACGTTTCCAGTCCATGTGACCCTTCAGAGCTTCTTCAGGACAATTAGGAATGAACAACAAATGCTGGAGGCATAGATTACAAAAGTAGGGAGGTCATGTCGGAGTTGTATAGAACATTGGTGAGGCCACAGCTGGAGTACTGTGTGCAGTTCTGGTCGTCACATTATAGGAAGGATGTGATTGCACTGGAGGGGGTGCAGAGGAGATTCACCAGGATGTTGCCTGGGGTGAAACATTAAAGTTATGATGAGCGGTTGGATAGACTTGGGTTGTTTACGTTGGAGCAGAGAAGACTGAGGGGTGACCTGATCGAGGTGTACAAGTTTATGAGGGGCATGGACAGGGTGGATAGGGAGCAGCTGTTCCCCTTAGTTGAAGGGTCAGTCACAAGGGGACATAAGTTCAAGGTGAAGGGGCAGAAGGTTTAGGGGGGATATGAGGAAAACTTTTTTACCCAGAGGGTGGTGACGGTCTGGAATGCGCTGCCTGGGAGGGTGGTGGAGGCAGGTTGCCTCACATCCTTTAAAAAGTACCTGGATGAACACTTGGCACGTCATAACATTCAAGGCTATGGGCCAAGTGCTGGTAAATGGGATTAGGTAGGTAGGTCAGGTGTTTCTCACATGTTGGTGCAGACTCGATGGGCCGAAGGGCCTCTTCTGCACTGTGTGATTCTGTGATTCTGTGATTCTGACCGAGCCAGTGACACTCACGTCCCATGAAAGAATTAAGATAAAGACAGGGATTTGCAATTTCCTTCCTGTGGGGGAAGCAAGGGGCAGAATTTCACCATGAGCGGGCGGGCTCGGTGGGGGCAGGTGGGGGGGCTTTGCCCGCAATCGGCACCAGAAGGCAATTTCATGCTGGGCAGGCCAATGAAGTGAAACACGAGTGCTCAGCGCTCAGCGCTGCCTGTGGGGGAGGGGTGGGAGGGGACCGTGAGCGGGGCAAGCGTGACCTACACGCATGTGCGCCAGTCAGCGCTTCATAATCTCCCTGAGCTGCGGAGCTGCCTCTGGGAGATGAAAGAGACATGAGAAAAAATACTTGAAATGTAATGAAACTGACTCTGTCGCATGAGCAGGGACATGTTATTAATGAAAAATTAAAAGATTTTATTTTGTTCCTTTATTTGCTTTCGGAGACCCCCTCCTGCCTGTGGATGAGGATTCCAAAAAAGCGCAAAGGCCCCTTGGCCTTACTGCCAGCCCGCCATTGCCGTTAGATTGGACAGGCGGTGAATAAACTTCCTTGAATGAACTTTTTGACGGCCTTTTAGTTGTCGGTGGGCGCTCTGTGGACTCCGGCCCACGCCCGCTGGCCTTAACGTTGCTCGAGTGTGTGATGGCGTCGGAACGCTGGCCCCGATGTCACCCTGCGTCGTTTTACACTCGGTCGGGCCGGGCGTGTGCCCCTCCCCCGCCGAGTGAAAAACTTTATACCCTAGAACTTGGGGTGTCGTAGACTCAGGATGAGGGGTCAACCAGAGATGGGGAGGGATTCCTTTACTGAGAAGGTTACAAATCTTTCAAATTCTGTGCTGACCATCAAACTATTATTGATTGTGACAAAGACCCATCTGTTTCACTGTTGCCCCTTCAGGGAAGGAAATCTGCCATCCTTACCCGGTCTGGCCTACATGTGACTCCAGACCTACAGCAACGTGGTTGGCCCTGAACTGCCCTCTGAAATGGCCTGGCGAACCCACACAATTTAAGGGCAATTAGGGATGAGCAACAAATGATGTCCTTGTCAGTGACACCCACACCCCATGACAGAATAAAGAAAAAAACATTCAAGTCTGGGATGAATTGAGTTTTGCTCTCAGGGACTCAAGAGATAAGGGAATGGGAGGGAAAGTGGAGTTGAGGTAAAAGTTCATTTATGATCTTATTGACTAAATAAAAGGTCTTTCATTCATATAACATGTCTCGGGACCTTCGGATATCTCAATGCACTTTCCAGCTAATGAAGTACTTTTGAAGTGAACACAGGAAAGATGGCAAACTGTCACAAATCACAAAATAACAATGAACAGATAATCCGATTTTTGTGATGTTGATTGAGGGATAACTATTGGCCAGGACACTGGGAAGAGCTCCACTGCTCATCTTCAGAATAGTTTGTTTTACATCCAGCCCCGCAGAGCTTCAGTCTTAACATCTCATCCAGAGAACAGCAGCTCCGACTGTGCAAGCATTTGGCTGAGCAGGCTTCGAGGGGAAATGTCTTTTCACCCAGAGGGTGGCTGGAGTAGGTCAGGCATTTCTCATGTGTCGGTGCGCACTCGATCGGCCGAAGGGCCTCTTCTACACTGTGTGATTCTGTGAGTCTGGAACGAACTTCCTGAGAGGGTGGTGGAGGCAGGTTCGGTCGAGGTTATTCGAAAGGGAATCGGATTGCTCCCTGAAAAGAGAGAATGTGCAAGGTTACGGGGATAAGGCAGGGGAGTGGGACTAGGTAGAATGCTCTTTCAAAGATCCAGTGCATATTCGATGGGCCAAATGGCCTCCTTCTGCACTGTAGATTTGCTGTAATTCTGAGTCGTTTGAGCGCTGTTCCTATTTTTGAATATGTCTAATGTTCTGCTCTGCGTGCAGACATTTTAAATCATTTTTCCATCACAAGCAGTATAGGTTGCTGGAGAAGATTTCTATGTGTTCAAAAATGAGGGGTCGTATATATAGAAGTCACTAACAGATCCAATAAGGAAACCAGGAGAAAATTCTTCACCCCGACAGTGGTTAGAACATGGAATTCGTTCCCACAGAAAAAGTTGAGGCGAATTTCATAGATGCATTTAAGGGGAAGCTAAATAACCAGGAGTAAGAAAGGAATAGGAGAATAGGCAGATAGGGTGGGGTGAAGAGGAGTAAGCAAAGGTTCATATGGAGGGTAAGTCTGGGCCAGTTGGGCTGAATGGCCTGTTTCGGTGCAGCATGTTCTATGTTAGGTTGTTGCCTCTGACTGGGCTCACTGTTTATGACATACAGGTACTTCCAGTCCATCAGTGGTGGCCTGGCTATTCGCTGACCGCTGACATTCACAAAGTCAACCACACAACCTCGCACGCCAACTGGAAAGGACAGAAACAAAGCTGCCAGCTGTGCCCTCCTGAATACTGCACTGAGACTTCCAGCTATGTCAGCCGTGCCAACACTGCCATCTGCACCCATTTGGCCACCTGTGTCAGGAGTGCCAATTATTTCAGTTACGCCAATCAATTTCAACTGTGCTATTTTTGTCCTTGGCTGTCGACTTCATGCCAACCTTACTGTCAGTGCCAACAGCAGAAGCAATGCCAGTTTTACCCTTTCATGGCCGTTATTGTGTCAATTTGTAGCATCAGAGCAATGCTTGCTCTGTGTCCCGTCTTTATAACCAGCGTCAGCTGTGCCTCAGTGTGTAGCAAGCGTTGCTCCAAGTTCCCCTCCGAGCCACTCACCATCCCGACTTGGAAATACATCGCCGTTCCTTCGCTGTCGCTGGGTCAAACTCTTGGGACTCCCTCCCTAATAGTACCCACACCACATGGGCTGCAGCGGTGCAAGAAGGCAGCTCACTACCACCTTCTCAAGGGCAGCTCAGGATGGACAATGAATGTGGCCCAGCCAGCGAAACCCACATCCAGTGGATGAATAAAAAAAAGTCAGATGACCATGGGACCAAGTCCCACTCCAGGGGCACAAGTACAATATTCAGGCTGCCACTCCCATTGTAGCAATGAGGGAATGTTTTCTGATTGGTCTGCAGCCTTTGACATGGTCGATCACTCAACCCCCGTACCAATGCCGTTCTACCGTCATCCGGTTGGGTGTGATTGCTCTCGCCTGGTTCCATTCTTACCTATCCAGTTGATTGACACTTGCCTGCAATGGCTTCTCTTCCCACTCTTGCTCTGTTAACTCTGGTGTTCCCCCAAGTAAGGGTCCCTTTCCCCTTCTATTTCTCGCCTAGATGCTAACCCTCGGAAACTATCCAGCAAGACAGCGTGCGTTTCTGCATATACTCTGATGACACACGTCAACATCTCTGTCGACTCCCCCACTGTCTCGAAATTGTCCGTCTGTTTGCCTGACATCCAGAACTGGATGAGCATAAATTTCCTTCAGCTAAATATTTGGAAGGCCAAGGTCACTGTCTTTGAGTTCTGCTCCTAACTCCGTTCCTTAGCTATCGACTCAATCTTTCTCCTTAGCAATTGCCTAAGGCTGAACCAGGTTGTTCACAACCTTGCTGTCATATTACGAAGGCTGCTTAATTCCAATTTAGGAAGCGTTGCCTGACTTTGCCCCTTCCTCAGCTCATCTGTTGTCAGAACCTTCATCCATACCTTTGTAACCTCTAGACTTGACTATTCCAACATACTCCTGACTGACCTCTCACGTTCTACCCTCCGTAAACTTGAGGCTATCCAAACAGTGCTGTCATTGTCCTAACTCAAATCAAATCCTGTTCACCCCAAAACCCCTGTGCCTGCTGACATATATTGACTCCCAGTTTAGTGACGCCTTGATTTAAAGTTTCTCATCCTCCGTCTCAAACCCTTCCATGTTCTCACCCCACCCTATCTCTGTAATCTCCTCTAGACCCACAACCCTCCAAGTTATCTGCACTCCTCCAATTCTAGCCTCTTAATGATCCTCCATTTTAATTGGTCCACCATTAGCGGCTGCGCTTTCAATTGCCTGGGTCCTAAGCTCTGGAATTCCCTCCCTAAACCTCCCCACTTCCCTTTCCTCCTTTAAGACTCTCCTTTAAATCAACCTCCTCGACCAAACCTTTGGTCATATGCCCTGATATCGCCGTATTTAAGAAAGGGTATACTGGCATTGGAGGCAGTTCAAAAGAGGTTCATTAGGTTGATTCCTGGGATGAAGGGGTTGACTTATCAAGAACAACTACACAGGTTAGGCCTTTATTCACTAGATTTTAGAAGAAGGAGGGGTGATCTTATTGAAACGTACAAGATTCTGAGGGGGCTTGACAAGGTAAATGTTGAGAAGATGTTTTCACTAGTGGAGGAATCTTGATCCAGGGGACATAGTTACAGAACGAGGGGACACTCATTCAAAACTGAGATGTGAAGGAATTTCTTCCCTCAAGAGGGTAGTGAATGTCTGGAATTCTCTAGCCCAGAGAATTGTGGAGGCTCGATCACTGAAAGTACTTAAAGAGGAGGTAGGTAGATTTTTGAAATATCGGGGAGTCGAGGGCTGTGAGGAGCTGGCATGAAAGAAGATTTGAGGCCTGGGGCAGATTGGCCATGATCTTGTTGAATGGCGGGGCAGGCTTGAGGGGCCGAATGGCCTACTCCTGCTCCTGTTTCTTATGTTTTTATGTTGCTCAGTGTCAAATTTTGTTTGAGAACACTCCTCTGAAGTACCTTGGGACTTTATATGACATGGAAGGTGCTATATAAATGCAAGTTACTGTTGCTGTTGCTCTCTCTGAGGTGTTGGTTTTTCTGGGTGAGACGTTAAACCAAGGGCCCACTTGCCCTCTCGGGTGGATGTAAAATATTCCTCACTGCTATTTCAGGGATGAGCAGAACAGTTTTCCCCGGTGTTCGGGCCAATATAATCCCTTAACCAACACTGCCAAAACAGGTTCTCTGGTCATTATCGCATTGCTGTTTGTGGGAGCTTGCTGTGCGCAAATTGGCTGCCATGGTTCCTACACTACAACAGTGACTACAGTTGAAAGTACTTCATTGGTTATGAAACAAAAACTAGAAAATGCTGGAAAAACTCAACAGGTCTGACAGCATCTGTGGAGAGAGGAACAGAGTTAACGTTTCAAGTCTGTATGACCCTTCGCCAAGCTACAGAGAAGTAAAAACGTGATGCAATTGAGACTGTTTCGGGAGGTGGAGCGAGTGAAGCTGGATAGAAGGTGGGGGCAAAGGAGAGATTGACAAAGATGTCATGAACAAAAGGACAAAGGAGGTGTTAATGGTAGTGCTAAGGGCTAAAGGAGGTGCTGATGGTGGCATTAACGTAAGAAAGCAGATGTGATAATAGCAGAACAAGGGTAAGCACTCTGGAAAGAACAACATGAGCAGGTGACAGACGGCCCTTGTGGGGTGGGGTTGGGGGAGGGGAGGGTTGTGGGGAAACAAGATCGAAAATAGGATAAAAGGTGGCGATTAAACAATGAATAAATGAATAAAAATGTAAATAAATAAAATTAAAAATGTGGATAAAAAATAAGAAGATATAATAAATAAAGAATAAAAATAAAAAAATAAAAATGTAAAAGGGGATAAAAAAAAGGGGTGAGGATAGAGGAGAGAGTTCATGGTCTGAAGTTGTGGAGCTCAATGTTAAGTCGGGCATTGGCTATGACTCGCTTTGGGATGTCCTGAGGTCATGAAAAGATGTTTTACTCTTTCCTCCCATTGAGTTTGACATTCAGACTCATCTCCAACAAATGTAACTGAAGGAGACAATCACAGGTATGAATGACTGACAGAATGCATATCTCATCCTTCAGCATAACACATAGATACTCCTGCACTCACTGAAAGATGTTAAGTGCAGGCAATGCGATGGGTGGATGAGTGGAGAATAATTATTATGTCTGAAGTGTTTTAGAGGATGTTTCCAATTGGATGTTATTGTAGTAATGAATAATTTTACCTTTTTATTTCGGGCTTTTCTGACCCTTATAGACCAGGTTTACCTTGCACTGGAGTGTTCAAGCTTAGGTTAAAGTGAGTGTACGAAGGTTTAAAATCCACTTTGCAGCCGGGTTGGAGGCAGAGAGAGAAGTAGTCGAGGCAGACTCTGGAATAATGAGCAGGGAGGATGCTGTAAACGCCCCTGTGAAATTCCCAGACTCAACGAGGTTTGTTACAATCTCAGCAGAGACTCCTAACTTTTAAAGAGGACTTTCAGTTCCCAGTTATTAACTGAAAAGACCGCACAACAAGATTCGGTGTTTTAAAGGGCAAAACTTTTACTGACAAAAAGAAGAACAAGCACAATTAAGTTAACACTCCACGTTGTCAGCAATTTAAACCAAATTCCAAGCAGAGCTATTCCCATTGCACTTTTAGTTTCAATTAAGAACACCTTTTTACGTTACGGTTTCATGAGTGTCAGTTATTATCCTGAAACCAAACCACCCAGCTTCCAGAGATCCTGCTTAGTTTCCCAGTCTGGCATTTAGACTTCCAGAACCCTCCCTGCCTTTCCCTTCCAATAATATTACCAGGCAGACCCGCCTGTCTTTAATTCCTCATAGACCCCACTCACAATTCCTAGTGACTCCAAATCAGAAAACACCCCTGGTTCCTGAGAGCCTGGCTGCTTCTTTATTTATTCTTTCCTGGGATGTTGGCATCACTAACAAGGCCAGTATTTCTTGCCCATTCCTAAATGCCCTTGAACTGAGAGGCTTGTGAGGCCATTTTAGAGTCAACCACATTGTGGGTCTGGAGTCACATGTAGGTAAGAATAGCACTTAAAGGACATTAGTGAACCAGATGGATTTTTACAATCAGTGATAGCAATCATAGTCAGCACTGCTGAGACTAACTTTATAATTCCAAATTTAGTCAATTAAATTTAAATTCCACCTGCTGCTGTGGTGGGACTTGAGCCCATGTCACCAGAGCATTAGCCTAGGCCTCTTGCCTATGAGCCCAGTGACATTACCACTATGCCACCACCACCTCCTTACTTTAGCTGGTCCGGATGCAGACTCACTAAAACAACCGCGGTATATCAAAACAAAAGAAAACTTTCTAACCCCATAGCCCATCTCCACGGCAACGTGATACTCATAGTCTGACCCCAGATAGAAATGCAAATGATTTATCTTTAACTTTAAACCTGCCCTTTGATGTGAAAAGTATATGGATATATCCTTCTCCTTCTTGGGGTCGAGGATGATTTGCTTCCACTCCAGTTGGTTGGGCTCTGAGATGGCTGATAAGTCCAACACGCAATCTGTAGGCTCTGCCACACACGGGGCAAGTGGTGCTTGAAGGGTTGGGTAGTGGGTTGTTTGGAGGTTTGTGCACTCCCTCTGGCGCCTGGACTTCAACTTCGCACGTTCCTGACGAAGTCTTTCGAGGTGTTTGGTGTCTTCCCGAATGAACCTTCCCCATTTCGCTCAGGCACAAGCCAGGGTCCTCCATGAGTCAGTAGGTATGGTTGACCCCTTCAGGGATGTTTTGGCGACCGTTCTGAAGCCTTTCCGCTGTTCTCCTGAGAATCTCCTGCTGTGGCTGAGTTCCACGTAGAGCAGATGCTTCGGGAGTCTGGTGTCAGGTATATGAATGGCATGTCCCACCCGGTGGAGCAGGCTTGGAGCGATTAGCGCCTCGATGCTGGACATGTTGACTTGGGAGAAGAAGCATTGTCGGACTGCCTTATTGGCCAGGAGTTTCATTTTTTTTAAAAAAAAGTCAGCTAGGATTAAATTCATCTCTACAACATGCCCTTTTTACTTTTGAGTCACTTGTCAGGAAGGTGCAGCCTGCAGTGTCCACTCCTTTTGTCTCTTCGAGGCTTGGTGTCAGCAGGAACACAGGGAACAATGTTCATGAGCGATGTCCACACATGCGTCAGTACTGGTTTACCTGATGACATTTCATGTAAAAATAAATGAAACTATTGTTCAAACTGGGGAGAATTTCTATAGGAATTCTTAGCAGGCATGAAATGGGCTTTTGCTGTGCTTTCGTTAGAAGTTTCATTGTGTTTTCCTCTCGTGCTTTTCAGCTCCTGTGGGACTTCCCACTCGCATCCAGTTAACTTACCACTCCACCCAACTTAGACAACACATTCATGATGTAAAATCAGAAAACGCTGGAAAAACTCAGCAGGTCTGGCTGCATCGGTGGAGAGAGAAAAACAGGGTTAACGTTTCGAGTCTGATATGAGGTACGAATGAGTTAGGCTCATGATGCAAATATGCAACCTAGGCTGACACTCCAGTGCAGGACCGAGGAAGTGCTGCGCTGTCAGAGGAGCGGCCTTTCAGATGAGACCTTCGGACAAGACGCTGCGCACTCTCTCTGGTGGACGCAAAATGATCCGATGGCACAAGTTCAAAGAACGGCAGCGAGGCCCCAGCCAATTCCTTAGCCAACACCTAAACCGGGTTATCATCACATTGCAGTTTGTGGGACCTTGCTGTGCGCGAGTTGGCTGCTGAGTTTCCTGCATTACAACAGTCACGAAAGCTTCAAGGAAGAACCACACTGGCTGTGAAGTGCTTTCAGACGTCCTGAAGCTGCAAAGGGTGCTATATAAATGCAAAGCTTTTATCTTTTTTAAGCTCCTTGCAAGAGGCAAAATAACCAAGGCCAAAGAAGAAAAATCTGGGAAATCCCTTCCCAACCACTGGAAGCAACTGAAACATGCTCCAGGAGACCACAAACGACCATGAGTCACATTTCCCAATATCCGACCCACCTTTTTGTCTGCTGTCATACCGGCCACAGCTAGGAACTCTTGTGGTGAACCCGCCAATCACTGCATGAACCAGCAACTTGTTCTGAAGGTCCCGTATTGCAAACAATGGAACCTCCTGACATCCGGTCTAGTTCTGTGCTTACAGAACTAATACCAATGCTGCCTGGCTCCCTCTAACTGATCTGCAACAGTAACAGCAGCTTGCATTTCTGTAGCACCTTTCCAGTTATAATGCTTCCCAGGACACTTCCCAGGAGCATTATTGAACCAAAATTTGACACCAAGTGAGGCGATATTAGGACAGGTGATCAAAAGAGGTGAGTTTTAAGGTGCTTTTTAAAGGAGGGAAGAGAGGTAGAGAGGCAGGGGGGTTGAGGGAGGGAATTCCAGGCAGCTGAAGGCATGGCCGTCGATGGTGCAGTGATTAAAATCAGAAATGCACAAGATGTCAGAACTGGAAAATCACAGTTCACAGAGGGTTCAAATAGTCTATCTACCTGGGACAGTCTGGCGCACTTTGTTTAAAAAAAAACAATCTGCTTACTTCTTTTTCCAATATTTGAAGACGCTTGTTTCAGCTTTTTAACCAATAGTCTCTCTCCCTCCCCACTATCACTCGTTTTAGTCCATCAAAGAACGTCTTATAGCTTCAGATTCTGATGGTCTGTAAGTCTAAAGCTGAAACTCTTGTGCCAGTTCTGCTTCCAGAGGCAGAAGGACCTGCAATGGATTTTTTATATCTTACAGATTAACTGCATTTCCACTTTTCTCTGCAGGGTAATCGTGACTTTGGACAATGGTGTGAGATGGGGCAGGGGTAATTCCGTTGCTCGCTGTGCACTTTTCCTGACTTTTGCTTGAACTGACCTGATTGAACCATTCAGGAGAGCTTGTGCCTGTTTCTTTAAGAAAGTGGCAGAGAGAAACATGTCTCCACTTGTGTTATTTCTTTTCTTGTCATTTCGGATATAATTCAGTGATGAGATGAGATGAAATTACAGCCTTAAATCCCTTCTTTTTATGTATATGATATGAGAGGCAACTGTTCCATTTTTGCAGCCAATGGGATGAACACTGCTGAGAGTGCATATCAGGAAATTGGTGCACCTAAATCTAAATGCTATTCTCATTAGTGATTAAATGGGTATTGTACTGTGGGTCAGTGGACAGCACACTTGCCTCTAAGCCAGAAAGTTTCTGGGTTCAAGTCCCACTGCAGCATTCTTAGCACCAATTCTAGGCTGGTACTCCAGCACTTTGGGAGTGCTACACTATGTGAATGATATTGTAATGAGTCTTCTATGCTATGACCCCTCTCCCACATCTGCCCTCTAAAGTAGATGTGAAAGGTTCCATAACACTCTTTGAAGCTAAAAGCAGCGGAGTTGTCCCCAGCGTCCTGCCCAACATTTATCCCTCAATCAATGTCACCAAAACAGATTAGCTGGTCATCGTCCCATTGCTGTTTGCGGGATCTTGCTGTGCGCAGATTGGCTGCATCGCTTATTAATGCAAGTTCTTTCTTTCCAGTTCAGTGGACAAAATCAGTGGTTACTGAGTGTGCTAAGATGACTGAAAAATGTTTAGTGGTACAAAACGTACAATGAGCATCACCAGTGCTCATGGTTTTATTAACAATCTATAGATCAGCTGCTATATATTTGCCCTAATGCGTGACTTGTTGACAGAGAAGGGAGCGAGATCAATTTTCTGTCTTCCTGTCTCTCTCTCTGCTGCTCTGATGAATTGTCTGCTTTAAAATAATAGAAGAATTGTATTTTATATAGCTCTTTGTCACTGTTTTAAAGCACTTCACATATTTTGAAATGATTGTTGTGAATGGAGCCATTATTTGTATTCTAGTACATAGTACAGAAACTTTAGAGCACTGAAACAGGCATTGACAGATCCAAGCTGGTGTTTATGCTCCATGTTAGCCTTTTCCCAGTCTTCTTCATCGTATCCCAACAACACTTCCTCCTAATCCTTTCACCCGCATGTATTTATCTAGCTCCCTCTTAAATGCATCTCTGCTATTCACCACAACTACTCCATGTGGTAATGAGTTTTATACTCTCACCACTCTCTGGGTAATGAAGTTTCTCTTGGATTTCTCTTGGAACGTGTTAGTGACAATCTTGTAGTTATGGCCCCTTGTTCTGGAGTTCACTTCGGACATTTGTTGGTGTTGTTCCTTACTTAAGAAAGGATA
The DNA here is from genome assembly GCA_026770705.1 of Isurus oxyrinchus. Classification (NCBI taxonomy): domain Eukaryota; kingdom Metazoa; phylum Chordata; class Chondrichthyes; order Lamniformes; family Lamnidae; genus Isurus; species Isurus oxyrinchus. The sequence continues at coordinate 9,957,336 of JANJGN010000002.1, read as the reverse complement.
TAATTGCACAGGCAGTTCAGAGAAGATTAGGCTAATTCATTAGGCTAATTCCTGGGTTGAAGATGTTGTCTTATGAGGAAAGGTTGGACAGGTTGGGCCTATATTCACTAGATTTCAGAAGAATGAGAGATGATCTCATTCAAACGTATAAGATCCTGAGGGGATTTGACAGGTTCAATGCTTGTGGGGGAAGCCAAAACTAGCAGACACAGTTTAAAAATTAGGCGTCTCCCATTGAAGACTGAGATAAGGAGAAAGTTTCTTCTCTCAGAGGGTTAGTCGTTAGTCTGTGGAATTCTCTTCCCCAGCGAGCAGTGGAGGCTGTGCCATTGAACATATTCAAGGCTGAGTTAGACAGGTTTTTGATTGACAATGGAGTCAACGATTATAGAGGGTAGACAAAGGAGTGGACTTGAGGCCACGAGCAGGTCAGCCAAGTTCTTACGGAAGGTTAGGGCAGGTTCGAGGGGCTGAATGGCCTACTCCTGCTCCTAGTTCTTGTGTTGGTGAGTGAGGTCTGAGCAAAGCACCAGGAGAAGTCCCTACTCTTTATTCAGTAGAGCCTCGGGCTTGCTTCTCTCCCTGAGCTGGAATAGGCAGTCAAGGTTTGAGTTTAATGGTTCATCTGAGAGATTTTCCTTTAACAGTGTAGCAGTGTTAACCCTGGATTATGTGCTGACGCCTCAGTGCGAGTTAATATGTTTTTATTTAATAGGTGGTACCTGAAAGGCTGTGGGGGCCTCACCTGCTGACTGGAGAACCAGTGAGACCCCTGGTCATCTCCACTGGGAAGGCCCACTGTATTGTTGCCTATCAGATACTTAAGTGGCCACTGTCAGGCCTTCCCTGGGATTAAGGACCCCAGGGGGCAGAAATCTCTCCCTCCTGAGAGCAACCAGCCAATCAGCTCTCCATTGACATCAGCACCTTTGGGAGCAGTGGCAGCTGTGCACCAATCAGAGGCCCAGGATTAACAAGGGTCCCCAGGCGAAAGGTGAATGAGGGTGGGATGGGGGCTGAAAAGTGGGACATCATGGGAGAGTGGGGAAGTGGTCAGAGGCAAGGGCAAGGGAATGGCTTCCATAAGACCATAAGACATAGGAGCAGAAATTAGGCCATTCGGCCCATCGAGTCTGCTCCACCATTCAGTCATGGCTGATAAGTTTCTCAACCCCATTCTCCCGCCTTCTCCCCGTAACCTTTGATCCAGTCGTTTCCCCGCTCCCAGATGCCAGGTCCCTCGATGATGTACCGAGTGCCTTTGAATGAGGTGCCCCCTCACCCTCCCAGGAGCCTGCAAACCTTTTTGGGCTTTCTCCATGGTGACTTCCTTGCCCGCCCACTGGTTGATGAGGCCCTTCAATGGGCAGTGATTCCCCACTTGAGGGTTTCAGTTAGTGTCTGGACAGGAAGGTGATCTACAAGACAGCCCTCCTCAGGTTGAAGTGGGAAGGCTCAGGAGCCCTGCCACCTGATTACATGCCCCCCCCCCACCACCCCCACCCCCCCCCCCCCCCCCACCCCCCACCCATCACATAAGTTGCCACCAAGAAGGGGGGCATTAAATTCCACTGAACTGTGTTTTGGATGAGATGTTAAACTGAATCCCTGTCTATTCTTTCCAGTGAATGTAAAAGATCCCATGGCACTATCTTAAAGAAGAGCAGGGGAGTTCTCCCTGGTATCAAGGCCAACATGTATCTCTCAAACATCATCCAAAACAGATGATCACATTGCTGTTTGGGGGGAGCTTACTGTGAGCAAATTGGTTGCTGTTGTTTCCTGCATTACAATAGTGATTAAACGTCAAAAATACATCATTGGCTGTAAAGCACTTTGGGACATCCTGAGGTCAGGAAAGGTGCTATATAAATGCAAGTTCCTTCAGTTGCCTGTGGGAGTTTCTGCCAAATACCAGGTTTTTTAATAAATGATTGGTAAAGTTTAGAACTTAGAATCCTTACGCCTTGCAACATTTTACTCAGAATTTACTCCTCAATGTGCTAAAGAATTATATTTATGTTGCAAAGTGTTTTCGTGGAAAGGTCTTTATTACTGAGAAACTTGCAGTAACAGTACTTATGTCAAGAAGTCAATCATTACAATTGAATAATAACAACTTATATTTATATAGTGCCTTGAACATAATAAAATGCTCCAAGACACTTCACAGGAGCTTTATAGAAGTATGACGCTGAGCCTCACCAAGAAATATTAGGTCAGGTGGGGAAAAGCTTGGTCAAAGAGGTAGATTTTAAGGATTGCCTTAAAGGAGGAACATGAGGTAGAGAGATGGAGCATGGGGAGGGAAGTCCAGAGCTTGTGGCCTAGGCAACTGAATGGCCCAAATATTTCGGATGGCGGGGTTTCCCTTCCTCCTGTCCAAAGAGTCAGTGGGGAACTCATCCCCACCGGCACTGTCTGCCCCCACAGCCATTTCACGCTCCAATGAGTGTCTATTGGCTGCAGGCAGGACTTCCGCCCCCTCACTCAGGAGAGAATCCCGCCTTAGAGAGCTGCTGGCCAGTCTGATTGCTGCAGCAGTGGGCAGGAGAGGAAGTGCTTCAACACGCCTGAGCCTAGGTCCCGGGATTGGACGGCAAGGTAAGTTTTCTCAGTCCCAGGGTGGGGAGGGTAGGGAAGGCCTTGTTGTTGGGGTGGGTGGGGGGGGGCGGTGGCGGTGGTGGAAAGCGAGAAATAGGGGTGTTGGAGGAGAGGCCGGGGGGTGAGAGAGGTCCAGTGGCCACTGGGCCTTATTGTGGGGGGGTGGGGGGTGGGGGTTGGTGCGTTAGCTGGGGGTGGGGTACTCACAGGATTAGAAGGGGGTTCTGATGGTGGTGCTCCCCCTGTCGCCTTCCTGCCTGAGGCCTGAGGCCTAAGCCCAATCATATTGGCCACTTAAGGGCCTCAATTGGGGCAAGGCCTGAGGCCTTGCCTGCTCCAAGCATAAAATCACTGCGAGGTCGAGGCAGCCAGGAACCCAGAGGGAATCCTGTTCCTTCTATTTCAATGCTTACCCCCACCCCGCCCACCTAAAAACCTCCCGGCGGGGAAGCGTGAGATTCAGGCCAAGGTGCGGGGGGAGAAAAAAACCCTCACCAGGCCAGAACTGGCGGAAAGCAGAGATCTCAGAGGGCTATGGGGCTGGAACAGGGATAGGGAGAGACGAGAGCATGGGGGGATTTGGAAACAAGAATGAGAATTTTTATAATCAAATGTTGGTTGACTCAGAGCCAATGTAGATCAGCGAGAACAGCTGCCAAAGCCTAAGCTCTGGAAATTGCTCCCAACAACTCTCCAGCTCTCCTTTTTTTTAAGACGTTGCTTAAAACCTACCTCTTTGACTAAGCTTTTGGTCACTTGAGATAATATCTCCTTACATGGCTCAGCATCAAAATTTTTTACGTTCATTTATTTCTCATAATCTTAATGCGGCAAAACTAGCGGTTAGTATTATAGGATTAAGTAGAAGGTCAGGCCTATTAACACAGTAAACCATTTGGATTAACGTCAGGGCTATTTGCCCTTAAGGTAGGTGTGAAAAGACTCGGGCGTACCCGCCTGTTGAAATGCATCCCAGAATTTCCTGGTACGCGTTTTAACAGGAAAATGCTCAGCGTTATTCACCATTATTCCTCATGGGGGAAAGAGTGAGTAGAGATAGTGACCTCCATGAGCCACGTCTTGCAAATCGGCTGTGTCTCAGTGGGTTGCACTCTCACCTTTGGGTCAGAACAACAACAATGAATATTTACGTAGCACCGTTAATGTAATAAAATGTCCCCGCTTGCCTCACAGGACCATTATCCAGCAACATTAGCCACTGAGCCACACAGAAGATATTAGGGCAGGTGGTCAAAATCTTGGTCCAAAGAGATGGGTTTCAAGGAGCATCTTACAGGAAGGAAGAGGAACGGGAGAGGGGAAGAGGTTTAGGGAGGGAATTTCAGAGTTTAAGGCCCAGGCACATGAAAGGACAGTTGCAAATGGTGGGGTGACTAAAATCAGGAATGCTCAAGAAGCCAGAATTAGAGGAGCACAGATACCTTGGAGGATTCTGGAAGAGATTACAGAGATAGGGAGAGGCAAAGCCATTGGAAGGATGAGAATTTTGAAATGAAGGTGCTGCTTGAGCGGGAGTCAATGTAGTTCAGCGAGCACAAGGGTGATAGGGGAACGAGACTCTGGGGCGAGTTTAGGCTCGGAGAGCAGTTTTCGATGGCCTCAAGATTACAGAGAGAGGAGTGTGGGAAAGCAGGCAGGAATCTGTTGGAATAGTCGAGTCTAGAGGTAACAAAGGAACGAATGAGGGTTTCAGCATCAGGTGAGCTGAGACAGGGGCGAAGCTGGGTGATGCTATGGAGCTGGCAATAGGCAGCCTTAATCATGGCATGAATGTGAGGCTGGCAGCTCACTGCAGAGTACCATGGTTGCAAAAAGACTGGTTTCACCTCTGACTATTGCCAAGGAGATGGATGGATTTGGTAGCTAAAGAACAGAGTTCCTGAAAATAATGGCTTCAGTCTTTATAATATTTAGTTGGAGGAAATTCCCGCTCATCCAGTCCCGGCTGTGGGATTAGCAGCCTGATAATTTTGCAACAATGGAGGAGTTGAGAAAAGTGATGGTGAGGTGGAGCTGGGTGTCACCAGTGTACATGTGAAAACTAACACTGCTTTTGGGTAATGTCTCCAAGGGACAGGATATAGGTGAGAAATAGGAGGGGGTCAAGGGTAAATCCATGGGGGACACCAGAGGTAACGGTGCGGGAGCAGGAAGAGAACTGGGTGAGAGCAGTCCCACCAAAATGGATGACAGCAAAGAGGCGTTGGAGGAGGATGGTGTGGTCAACTGTGTCTAAGATTGCAGACAGGAGAAGAAGGGCAGGGAGGGAAAGTTTACCTTTGTCACGGTCACACAGAACGTCATTTGTGACCTTAATAAGAGCAGTTTCCCTCACTGTGGTGGGCAGGAAAGCAGATTTGAGGGAGCAACTTACAAATCCAAACTCTCAACGCTGAGCCACTGGAAAGACAAGGTGTAAGAATTCAACTAACATACATATGGACATCCCCGAGCTCCAGGACATTTCATACAGTGCCAATGAATCTTTTGTGGCTTTGCCCGCAGCTAGCATGGACTAAGTGAATTGCCTTAGAGTCGATGCTACTGCGGGAATGGATTTGAGGATCTGGAGATTCAGGCCTGTTTGAAGCACCACCTAGTGACAGAAGTTTGCCACCATTGGCATGACTCCATGCCACCGAACTCATGCCAAGATAAGGAATGCATTAAAAATCAATCAAGTTTACTGTTTTACAGGGTTGCCCGAGAGATGGCAATGTTTCGAAATGGGAAAAATTCCTGCTGTCGAAGGTGCTGTCTTTGACGTGAGATATTAATATTTATCCATCAACCTGCATCAGCCAAACAGATTATCTGGTTGATATCTCATTGCAGTTGTGCAAATTAGCTTTTGTGCTTTCTGCATTGTAACTGTGACCATACTTCAAAAGTACTTTTGGCTGTGAAGCTCTTTGAGATGTTCCAGAGGTTGTGGAAGGCGCCATGTAATTGCAATTCCCACGGCCTTGAAAACAAGATGTTTTCCCTGCAAGGCAAGAGAGGTTTGAGCTTTACCAAAGCCCTCCACCTCTCTAGCCTCTCTCCTCCTTTAAGACGGTCCTTAAAACCTGCCTCTTTCACCAAGTTTTTGGTCATCTGCTCTAATACCTCCTTGTGTGGTTCGGTGACAAATTTGGTTTGATAACGCTTCTGTAAAGCATCATGTTTTACTATGCTGAAGGTGCTAGATAAATACAAATTGTTACCACCATCCGCACCTTCTTTAGTCTTTAACGTTGCCATTAACACTCACTTTGCCTTGTGCCCATGACGTCTTTGTCAAATCTCTTGAGCTCCCACCTATCCCTGACCTATATTGCTCCACCTGCTGCACCTGCTCTTAAACAGCATAAAACCTATCACATTTCTACCTCTCTTTAGCTCTGAAGAAGAGTCATACGGACTCGAAACGTTAAGTCTGTTTCTCTCTCCACAGATGCTGCCAGACCTGCTGAGTTTTTCCACCATTTTCTGTTTGTATTACATATTGTTGCTGTTGTTAAAGGAGTGATATAAATGCAATTGTCGTTGTGTTTTTCCACAGGGCAGGTGGACACTCAAGGTTAGTTAGTGAAAATGTGGGGTAAGATGTTCATTCTAGGGTTTTGCTTGATTACCTTTAGGGAGTATTTAAGAACTTAAGAAATAGGAGCTGTCTTTGAGCTGCTCTACTATCAACAAGATCATGGCTGATCTTCCACCTCAACTCCACCTTCCTGCACTATCCCCATATCCCCTAAATTCCCTTAGTACCCAAAACTCCATTGATCTCAGTCTTGAATGTACTCAATGACTGAACATCCAAAGCTCTCTGGGGTAGAGAATTCCAAAGATTTGCAGCTCTTTCAGTGAAGAAATTCCTCCTCTTCTCAGTCCTAAGCAGTCCACCCCTTATTCTGAGGCTGTGACCTAAATCCCCCAATCAGGAGAAGCATTTTCTCAGCAAATACCCCGTCGAGTCCCTTAAGCATTTTCTATGTTTCAGCGAGATCATCTCTCATTCTTCTAAACTCCAGGGATTATAGGTTGAGTCTACTCACTCTCTCCTCATAGAACAATCCCCTCATCCCAGGAACCAGTCTAGTGAACCTTCTTTGTTCTCCCTCGAGAGCAACTACACCCTTGACTTGCAAGGAGACCAAAATGGCAAATGGTACTGCATATGCCACCTCACCAATGCCCTGGACATTTGTAGTAAGACTCCCTTACTCTTACACCCTAATCCCTTCACAAAACCCATTTGCCTTCCAAATTGCTTGCTGTACCTGCACACTAAATCATTTAAACTGGAGCGGGTCCATGGCAGAGTGCATTGGTCTGCAGAAGTGGTTCTGCCTGAATGACTTTTTCCCGTCCGCTCTTTCTTATGATCTTAATGCTGCAAAACAAGTGGTTAAATATTAAAGGATTAAGTAAAGGGTCAGGGCTATTAACACAGTAAACCATTTGGATTAACGACAGGGCGATTTGCACTCAAGGCAGGTGTGAAAAAGATTGGGCGTAACTGCCTGTTAAAATGTTTTTTTTCATTAATTCATGGGATGTGGGCGTTGCTGGCTAGGCCAGCATTTATTGCCCATCCCTAACTGCCCTTGTACCTTGGAACTACCTGGTATACGTTTTAACAGGAAAATGCGTAATTATTCTAATTACCCAGTTGGCAGATCCGTAGAATGTAACCAGAATTGGCTTTTTTGGGGAGAAAAGTGAGAGCGAAAGTGACCTCCACGGTCCATGCCTTGAAAATAAGCTGTGGTTCAGTGGGTAGTACTCTTACCTTTGAGTCAGAACAACAACAATGAATGTTTATATAGCACCTTTAATGTTATAAACATCCCAAGGCACTTTATATGAATGCTGTAAAGCAAAATTAGGCGTCGAGCCACATAAAGTGATATTCGCTGGCCAAAATCACCAAGGCTCCTTAGACATCACCTTCCAATCCCACGACCATCTAGAAGCACAAGGGCAAGGACAAAGGATAGCAGGCAGATGGGGACACCACCACCTACAAGTTCTCCTCCAAGTCACTTGCCATCCTGGCTTGGAAATATATCACCGTTCCTTCACTGTCGCTGGGTCAAAATCCTGGAACTCCCTCGCTGACAGCACAGTGGGGTGCACCTACACCACATGGACTGCAGCGGTTCAAGAAGGCAGCTCACCACCACCTTCTCAAGGGCAACTAGGGATGGGCAATAAATGCTGGCCCAGCCAGTGACACCCGCATCCCGTGAACGAATATAAAAAAAAATTGGCTGAAGAGTTAGGTTATAAGGTTCTTCTCAAAGGATGAAAGGAGGGTAAAGTGGTAGAGTGGGGTAGGCAGGGAATTCCAGAGTTTAGGATTAGGCAGTTAAAGGCACAGTCACCAGTGGTGGAGTGATAAAAATTGGGGATGCTCAAGAGACCAGAATCAGATCAGTGCATGAAGGGTTTTATTACTGTCAAGCTGCTAAATAAATGCAATTGTTGTTGTTCTTGTGGCTGAAAGCAAAATCCCACTTTCTGACAGCGGGTTTGGGATGATAAGGTGTGAAAAGCCACCATTCTGGCCTACAAGTAAAACGTCGTGTTACCTGCCCACTACCGCACTTAGTGCAAATCTGGTACAACTCCGCCCCGTGTCACAGTGAGAGCCACATTACAAGAATAATGGCAGATTATTAAAACAGTCACTTGGTAGTACAGGACTTGAATATTGCTGAAAAGAGAGACATGTTTCCAAAGCTTTTCATCTTGCACTTGTCAACCAATCAACGCTCTTTTCCTTGTTGTATAAATTGTTGTGATTGTTTAAAATTTGGCATTCTTGCATTTGTCCTGATGAGCACAAGATAAAAAATTTTGGCAACTTACTCTCTTTTCAGCAATACTAAATGAATCAATTTTTTTTTATTTGTTCATGGGATGCGGGTGTCACTGGCTGGGCCAACGTTTATTGCCCATCCCTAGTTGCCCTTGAGAAGGTGGTGGTGAGCTGCCTTCTTGAACAGCTGCAGTCCATGTGGTGTAGGTACACCCACGGTGCTGTTAGGGAGGGAGTTCCAGGATTTTGACCCAGTGACAGTGAAGGAACGGCGATATATTTCCAAGTCAGGATGGTGAGTGGTTTGGAGGGGAACTTGCAGGTGGTGGTGTTCCCATGTATCTGCTGCCCTTGTCCTTCTAGATGGTAGAGGTTATGGGTTTGGGAGGTGCTGTTGAAGGAGTCTTGATGAGTTGCTGCAGTGCATCTTGTAGACGGTACACATTGCTGCCACTGTGCGTCGGTGATGGAGGGAGTGAATGTTTAAGGTGGGGGGGGTGCCACTCAATTGGGCTGCTTTGTCCGGGATGGTGTTGATCTCCTTGAGTCTTGTTGGAGCTGCATCATCCAGGCAAGTGGAGAGTATTCCATCACACTCCTGACTTCTGCCTTGTTGATATGGCACAGAATTTGGGGAGTCAAGAGGTGAGTTACTGTCTACAGAATTCCCAGCCTCTGACCTGCTCTTGTAGGCCACTGTATTTAAATGGATGGGTCCAGTTCAATTTCTGGTCAATGGTAACTGCTAAGATGTTGATGGTGGGGGATTCAACAAGGGTAATATTGTTGAGTAACAAGGGGAGATTGTTTGATTTTCTCTTGCTAGATATGGTCATTGCCCAGCACTTTTGTGGCCTGAATGTCCACCTATCATTTGGCAACCCAAATCTGAACGTTGCCCAAGTCTTGCTGCATATGGGCACGGACTGCTTCAGTCTGACAGAGATAAGATAGTCTAAGATCTGAGATAGTCAGGAAACAGCTGTCAAGAGGAGTAAAGAGCCTGCAGAGGGATTTAGATAGGCTAAGTGAGAGGGCAAAAATTAGGCAGATGGAGTATAATGTGGGAAAATGTGAACTGGTCCACTTTGGCAGGAAGAATAAAAAAGCAAAATGTTAATTAAATGGAGAGAGATTGCAGGACTCGGTGTCCTGGTACATGAACCACAAAAAAGTTAGCATGCAGGTACAGCAAGTGATTAGGAAGGCGAACGGAATGTTGGCATTGCAAGCAGACCGGGAAATAAAAGTAGGGAGGTTTTGCTGCCGTTGTACAGGGCGTTGGTGAGACCATGTCCAGTCTTGGTCTTATTTTTTTATTTGTTCATGGGACATGTGTGTCGCTGGCTAGGCCAGCATTTGTTGCCCATATCTAATGACTCTTGAGAACTGAGTGGCTTGCTAGGCCATTTAGGAATCAACAATATTGCTCTGGGTCTGGAGTCACATGTAGGCCAGACCAGGCAAGGACAGCAGATTTCCTTCCTGAATGGGACATTAGTGAAACAGATAGGTTTTACAATAATCAGCAATGGTTTCATGGTCATCATTAGACTTTTAATTCCAGATTTTTTTTTACTGAATTCAAATTTCGCCACCTGCTTTGATGGGATTCAAACCCAGATCCTTAGAGCATTACCCTGGGTGTTAGGAGTACTAATCTAGTAACAATACCACTATGCCACTGCCTCTCCCATTAAAAGCAGTTCAGAGAAGGTTCACTTGACTGATTCCTGGGATAAAGGGGTTATCTAATGAAGAAAGATTGAGAATGTTGGGCCTATACCCATTGGAGTTTAGAAGAATGAAAGGTGACCTTATTGAATCATATCAGATCCTGAAGGGCCCTTATAGGGTGGATACCGAGAGGATATTTCCTCTTGTGTGTGGGGGGGGGATTAGAACTAGGGGAGACAGTTTAAAAATAAGAGTTCTTCCTTTTAAGATGGAGCATTTTTTCTCTCAGAGGGTTATTGGTCTACGGAATTCATTTCCATAAAAAGCAGTAGAGGCTGCGTCAGTGAATTTATTCAAGGCAGAGTTAGACAGATTTTTAGTGGACAAGGGAATCTAAAGGCTTAACTAATCAAGCACGGTGAGCACCAATTGTAAACAGACTCACATAATCAAACAGAGAACAATCGAACACTACACTCAGGACATCCCTTGGCACTTTACAGGCAATGAAGTACTTTTGAAGTGTATGCAAACACTGCTGTGATTTATCATTAGACTGCATTTGATAAGAATTTCAACAAAGTTGGCTAAACTCATTCTTGAAGATATTATGGTGGTGACATTGGTTACACTGTTCTAATCTGGAAAGCCAATTGCTGAAGGGTGGTACTGGAGGCAATCTGTCTTACATTTATTTACGAAGTGAAACATACAAGCACACAGCTCCTAACTCAATCACACCCCAGTTTCAACAAGTGTCTCTTTAAATGTGCTTGTGAAACCCCAATTAATACCCTCCACCCACAGATTGATATACGATGAACATACACCTGTAAAATCAAATGGGCTCACAGTACATCTGTCTCCTGGCTGTAAAACATGCTCAACTTTCCTTACTATTGACTTCATAAGAGAAGGAAATGGGGTACATTTTAAAACAAGCCTGTGATTCGCTTTAAGCCCATTCTGTGCTGTTGACATAGGCCAGTTTCACTGCCGGCCTCTTTAATAAAAGCCCATTGTTGTTCCTCACAGTAACTTGCACTTATTTGAGAGTGCGACCCTATCTTTGTTTGATTTACCCGAGCCTGAGAAAGCATAACAGACCCAAGGTCTTTCTGTGCATGAAACCCATTCCTTCACTTTGTGGACTCCACTTTGTGGAGCTGTACTAAAAAGATTTATCAACCTGCCTTGTTCAAATCAATGAATTAATCTGTAACTGTTGTAGAGAGATATTCAGGTCAGATACCTTCCATAGATAGTGAGAAAAATAGAAGCAGTGTCATGCAAGAACATGATTTATATCAGAACAGTCATAAGAACATAGGACTCAGGAGCAATAGTAGGCCATAGCTGATCTGATTGTGGTCTCAACTCCACCTTACTGTTTGCCCACCGTAACCCTTTACTGCCTTAGAGTCGACTTGCCTTTTTTGAATTCAAACGAAAGCTTGGGGGATAGCTGTTGCCTGGTGCATTCTCCATGTCAACACCTCAGCCAATCAGAGTCCACTTGTTAACCAATCAGCATCCTTTCCTCATGCAGTATAAATTATTGTTCCCTTTGAAATTTGGTATTCTTGCAGCTGCCCTGATGAGTTCAAGATGAAAAGCTTCAACAGGAAGTCTCTTTCTTCAGCAATACTTAATTTCTATACTAGCAAGAGACTCTTTATAAGAGTTTTCTACCTGAGCTGGGGTCTGCCAGACTATCTTGGAAGCAGAACTTGGCAATTTATCGACAAAATGTTCAAAAGCCACCTCGTAATGGTCTCCGTTGCAGAGACAGGGAGAGTGCCAGTCCTCCTCTACATTGGAGAGGCCAAACGCAGACTGGGTGACCGCTTTGCGGAACACCTTCGGTCTGTCCGCAAGCATGACCCAGACCTCCCTGTCGCTGTCCATTTCAACACTCCACCCTGCTCTCATGCCCACATGTCTGTCCTTGGCCTGCTGCAATGTTCCAGTGAAGCCCAACACAAACTGGAGGAACAGCACCTCATCTTCCGACTAGGCACCTTACAGCCTTCCGGACTGAATATTGAATTCAACAACTTTAGGTCGTGAGCTCTCTCCTCTATCCCCACCCCCTTTCCGATCCCTCTTTTTCCAATAATTTATCTGTATATATTTTTTTAATTTTTATTTTTAATTTTTTTTAAATATATTTTTATTTTCCCACCTATTTATATTATTATTAAATGTATTCCCATTCATTGTTTTAGCTCCACCTTTTAGCCCATTTTGACCCCCTCCCCCCCACCCCACCCCCACTAGGGCTATCTGTACCTTGCTTGTCCTGCTTTCTACCCTTAATGTCACCATTAGCACATTCCTTAGATAATATCACCACCGTCAACACCTCTTTGTCCTTTTGTCTGTGACATCTTTGGCAATCTCCTCTTTGCCTCCACCTATCACTGGCCCTCTATCCAGCTGTATTTGTCCCACCCCCTCAACCAGGTTATATTTCACCTCATTTCTATTTCTCCTCAGTTCTGATGAAGAGTCATACGGACTCGAAACGTTAAGTGTGTTCCTCTCCGCAGATGCTGTCAGACCTGCTGAGTTTTTCCAGCTATTTCTGTGTTTGTTTCAGAAGGCCAGCAATTTCGTTCGCTTTCCCTTCCCCCCCACAACCCCACCCACTCTCCCCCCTCCCCCACCCCCACCCCCCACTCCACCCCGAATCCACCTTCTCCCCTTCCTCACCCAGAGGGTAGGGGAGAGAGGTGTCTTTATAAGAAACCAAGTGAAAAGATCATATAAGATGGACTCCTTATCAGCTCTAGTTTAAAACATACACTGTTTTGTTGGCCTGCTGTCCTTCAACTCTGAGAAAAACATTCCTGGCCTGGCCTGAAGGAGATTTTGCAAGGGAGTTTATGAGCCATTAATGATTTATCACAGGCCTCAACATGGAGTACTAGAACAATTTACAAACAAAAAAATATCTTTGTCAAGGTGACTTTGTTTTTTTTTTGCCAATGTACTGGACACTCTGTACATCGTAAATCTAGAAAACAAAGGAGGAAAACCCTTGTTGTTGGGAGAGTTTCTTGACTCCCTGTTGTGTGCTGCAGAGCTCAGTCCCTGAGTACTCCTGCTCAGTGAGAGTGCCTCAGGCTATTGGAGCAGCACCCCTTACACCACCAGTCCTGATAGAGGGTTGGGTGGGGGGGTGGGGGTGGGGGTGGCCTGCACTCAAATCCAACAAAACTTCTGCTCACGTGACACTGTTGGTATAAGAATCAAGGAGACTAGATGTTGGAACTAAAGAGGGGCTTGCTGGAAGAAATGGAAGTTCTTTTGAAGACGGAATGAAAGACAGTGCTTGCATTTCTATCATGCCTTTCACCACCTCAGACAGCCCAGAGTGCCTTTCAGCTTTCGAGGTCACTTCTGTAATACGTGGGAAACACCGCAGCCGATGTTAAAATAGCTGCGCTGCCAGCCTGGGAGCCAATTGTAGGTCGCTGGGCACAGGGGTAATGGGGGGAGCAGGACCTGGAGTGAGTTAGAATATCGGGCAGCAGGGTTAGAATGAGCTCTCTTCGAGCTCCGTGCCACTGGCCGGGCACCTTACCAGCTCGTCCCAAGATGCATTCTTACTTTTTCCAGTATGTACCTGGTAGGTTGGCACAGGCCTACTGGAAGCTCCCCTCACTCATTCCTCTGCAGCTCACCTCCTATAGTCTCTCTGTCTCCACCCCACTCTCCTCCTCATCTGCCCTGCCCCGCCCCCATCCTCCTCCTCCTGCCTTCCCTAACTCCCTCCGACCACCCTCACCCCTCATGTCCCACCCGCCTGCACCCACTTCATGCTCTGCTTCTGCGCCCCTCATGCTCTGCACCAACCCACCCTCCCACAAACCCGCCCTCTCTCTCACCCTGCCCCCACTCTCCTCACACCCAGTCCCTATTTGCCTCTTGCCCTGGCTCCTAATCCTCCCACACCCTGCACACCCCCCAACCCCCCCCAAACTCCTTCTACCTGTCTCGTCACCACCCCCCAACACCCATGACCCCCATCATGACCCCCACCCCTTCCCAGTATCAGGATCCATGAACATGCACCCAACAATGGAAGTAGCCAATAAGACTACTTTTATAAAATCGCTTTAATGAATGATCTTACTAAAAGAAGTTATTATCACTGTAATATAACTATAACACATTACTGATGTATTTTCTGATCTTATATTTTGTTTTATTTATTTCCTGTGTCTGTGACTCTCTGCACTTTGTTCTGTCCTCTCCGGCTTCCTGTTTCCTGATGTATTCCGGGAACTGAGAGCATGTTGATCGGAATCTGGTATGGTTCAACAGTAACAACAACAACAACAACAACAAAAACAACTTGTATTTATATAGCACCTTTAAGATAATAAAGTGCCCCAAGCCACTTCACAGGAGCGTTATGGAACGGAATGTGGCGCTGAGTTACATATTGGGTCAGATTGACAAAAGCTCGGTCAAAGAGCTATATTTTAAGGAGTGTCTTAAAGTGAGGTGAAGAGGCATAGGGAGGGAATTCCAGAGCTCAGGGCCTTGGCAACTGAAGCTGTGGCCACCCATGTTGGAGTGGCTAAAATCGCGAATGTTAAAGAGGCCAGAATTAGAGGAGAGCAGATACCTTGGAGGTTTTTGGGGAGAGGGGGCGGGTAAGGTCATGGAGGGATTTGAAAACAAGGATGGGAATTTTAACATCAAGATGTTGCTTGACTGGGAGCCACTGTGGGTCAACGAGAACAGGGATGATAGAGGAAAAGGGCTTGTGCGAGTTAAGACATGGGTAACAAGTGTTTTGGTTAGCCTGAAGTTTATGAAGGGTACAATATGTGAGACCAGCCAGGAGTGCGTTGGAATAGTTGAGTCTAGAAAATGAAGCCATGAATGAGCGTTTCAGCAGCAGATAAGCTGAGACAGAAGTGAAGTAAGGCAATGTTCCGGAGGTGGAAATAGGCGATAGTGATGACGTGAATATAAGATCGAAAGCTCATCTCCATTCAGGTTGGGGGGGGAGGGGGGGGGGGGGGCGGTGGGGGGCTGCAGGTTTTTTCCCTCATTGGGTTCTTTCCTCCTTCCCAGAGGAATGGGATTGATAAGGAGGGAATTCGGAACAGGACTCCGAGCAGCCAATCGGAAATCTAGCGGTGTACGATGTGGGGAGTCACATGAAATTTGCCTAAGCAGTTGTACTCATTTTTTCAGTCAGCAGACTGTGGGTTCAGACTCTATGATGGGATGCCTGTGAACATCCTGGTTCCTGCATGCATGCGCTGATTGACTCCCTGCCCAGTAACTCTTTAAATTAAAAATTCTCATCCTTGACTTCAAATTCCTCCATGACCACCCCCCCCCCCCACCCCCCCGATCTTTGTAACCTCTACAGCCCTCTGGGATCTCTGCATTTCTCCAATTCTGGCTTCGGACCCATCTCGATTTTAATCGCTCCATCATTGGAGGCTGTTCTTTCAGCTGCCAAGGCTGTTAGCTCCGGAATTCCTTCTCTAACTTCTCCGCCTCTCTATCTCTCTTTTCTCCTTCACGATATTCCCTGAAAAGAAGCTTTTTGTTCTCTTCCCTGATACCGGCTGACTTGGCTCGTGTCTAATGCTCCTGTGAGGTTTCTTGTAATATTTTACTCTCGTTGACGCTGGTTGCTGTCATTGTCGTTGAGTGAGTTTGATTGGACATCTCTATTGAAGTACAGACACAGGTACGGTGGGCTGAATGGCCTCCTTCCATGCTATAAGAGTCCGGATGGGTTTATTTTATCTCACCAGGTACCGTTCTCTGTGAGCTGATGAGATCTGATAGGCAATATAAAGATCCCTTTCTCTGTTCCTCTAGCTAGCTTCCATTATGGTTACCACACGGTTACAGCTGCCTTTAGGCCCCAGCATACTCCCTGAGCCCCTCGAGATATATCTATAAATATAAGACCAAGATAGGGGAAGGAGGACAAAGTGAAGATTCATCGAGAGCTCCACTAACCCTGGTTGCAGCATTGCTCCCTCTGATCCTACATTGTCAACCATGCATTCAGTTACCTAGATCTTAAACTCTGCAATGCCCTCTCTGAAAACGGGCGTCTCTCCACCTCCCTCTTTCCATTAAGACCCTCCTTAAAACCCAACAATTTTAACCAACTCTCCATATAAATCCTTTTCCAGCTCCATTCTTCCCTTTCACGTTTCCTTTAGTGTGTTTCTGCACTAAGGACACTGCATTAAGGCAAATTGTGGTTTCTTCTCTGCCCGTGCCCAGTGTAGCTGTGCAATGCCCTAAGAGCCCAATGGTTAAGGTGAATGGTTTGAAATCTGTTGCACTCTCCCTAAGCAGATCTGTATCCAGCTGACCATGCTCCTTGCTGTTCCTTCCTTGGTGGCCGTGGTATTGGGAAGTTCAAAAGGTTCACAAGGCTCTGAGTGAAGAAATTTCTCAGCTTAGTCCTAAATAACCAGCCCCTTATCCTGAGACTTTGGCCCCCAGGTTCTAGATTCCCCAACCAGGGGTAACAACCTCTCTGTGCCTCCCCTGTCAAACCCCTTCAGATTCTTGTGTGTCTCAATGAGGTCACCTCTCATGCTCCTAAACTCCAGAGAATATCGGCCCAATTTACTCAGCCTCTCATCATAGGTCAACCCCCTCATCCCAGGGACCAATCTAGCGAGCCTGCGCCATCAAGGCAAGAATATCCTTGCTCAGATAGGAAGACCAGAACTGTCCCAGGCACTATGTACACAGGTGCAGACACACACACACACACACACACACACACACACACACACACTTTACTTGTAATAAAAATAGAAAACGCTGGAAATAGCAGGTCAGGCAGCATCTGTGGAGAGAGGAGCAGAGTTAATTTTTCAGGTGGATATATTTTCATCAGATGACCGTGGTTTTTTTCTCTCTCCTTCCGTAGATGCTGGCTGAGCTGCCGAGTGTGTCTAGAATTTTCCATCACGTATCTCAGATTTCCAAGAGCCACTGTCAATGTTACTCTTTATTTGAACTCTGACATTGCTTTAATTGCTCCCGGTTTGTCTCCCTCTGGCTATTGGAGTTTGCTGATTGTTGGTCTGAATGGGCTGGCCATAACACTTCATCATTCATAAAGTGGAGGAAACTAGTGTATAAATGTCACTGCTCTAAGCCTGTCAAATGCTGTAAATTAACTTGTTATAAATATATCAAACAAACTGCTTTGAGTAATTTGATTTCTCTTCTGTAGGATTACTTTATTTGTGAAGGGTCCTATTAAAAGACTGTGGTCCCAGAGGTATGTTATTCTGCATGATAATGATCAGCTCTCGCTTATAATCCGTTGCGGGGTTGCTAGTTTATGATGATTATAGGACAAGTGATTTGTTGTAGCAAGGAGGCGTTGGGGCCTCTCTGCAGCAGTGCTGCTCTCTCTCTCTCTCTCTCTCTTTCACTCCCTCTCTCCTCCCTTTTACCTTTTTTGCACTGTCTATGCACTCACAATGCTGGATCATTCTTCCCTTTTGTGTGTGTTTGGATCACCCCCTCCACTGCCCCCCCACCCCCACCACCCCCCCCACCCACCCCCAATCGGTTCCTGAATCTGCAGACTGAGGCCGTGCTTACTCAAGCTTATTGACGGACATCTTCGTCTAATGCTTTAAATAACTGCAGCTATGCAGCCAGCGTGAGTTGTGACACTGTTGTCTCTGAGTAAGAAGGTTGTGGGTTCAAACCTCATTCCAAGGAGCTGAGCACAAAAACCTAAGATGATACTCCCTCTGCAGTACAGAAAGAGTGCCCCAACGTCCCGGGTGCTGTCTTTTGGGTGAAACGTCAAACTGAGGATCTGTCTGTCCCTCTCAGGTGGGTGCAGAGGATTTCATGACACTATTCCGATGAAGATAAGGGCATTTCCCCCCACCCTCCTGTCCAATTTATGTTACTTTTTCAACATCACCAAAACAAAACCAAGACCCTCCCTACTTGTTCACGTGAATCTAAATGGGACTTTGAGTTCTAAGTATCCTAACACTTATCCTCAAACACTACCTCCGGATACCCCTAAGCACTTCACAGCCTGTGAATTACTTTTTGAAATGCAGTCACTGTTGTAATACAGGAAGCATAGCTGTTAATATCAGTCCCATGAATAGCATTGATATAAAAGATCAGATAATCTGTTTTAGCAGTGATATTGGCCTGTGCACAAGGCCAGCTCCTCTGCTTTGCTCTGTAATACCACAGTGGGATGCAGGAATGGGAGAGCTTGTTACTCACAGCTTACACTCTGTGGCAAGTTCTTTTCTACTCATCCTTGGGTGTGGGTGTCACTGTCAAGGTTTGAATTCTTTGTCCAGTTCTGGTAACATTCAGAAGGTGATAGTGGGTCTTCTTCTTGTACTGCTGCAGTCCATGTGGTGAGTGGTTTGATACAACTGAGAAGATTGTTAGTCCACTTCGGAGGACAGTTAGAGTCAACCATCTTGGTGTATTGCTGGGATCAGACAGGGGGGGAGACATAATGATGATATCACTGGACTAGTAATCCAGAGGACCAGGTTAATGCTCTGGGGACATGGGTTCAAATCCCACTATGGTAGCTGATGGAATTTAAATTCAATTAATAAATCCGAAAGTGAAAGCTCATCTCAGTAATGGTGACCATGAAACTATCATCGATTGTTGTAAAAACCCATCTGGTTCACTGATGCCATTTTGAGAAAGTAATCTGCCAACATTACCCAGTCTGGCCCCATGTGACTCCAAACCCACAACAATCGCCTAGCAAGCCGCTGCTGTAACAATGGCCAGAGTCATTTTAGTTGCTTATGTTTGTACCTTATAGAGTGCAATAACTCTTCTGGGTTTAAGTGACAAGATCTGTGCACGGTACTCTGGATAGAGTGTAACCAACAACTTACTTACAATGAATTGCCGAGATCACCAAGGCTCTCCTACTTCCACCTCTACAACATCACCCTCCTTCACCCTCCCCCAGTTCCTTGGCTGCTGCAAACCTTTAACCATGTCTTGGTTAGCTCTGGACTACTTCAATAGTCTTCACACTGACCGGCCTCCCATCCTCCAACTTAAGCTCACTCAAAACTTTGCAGCCTGTGTCCTAAATCACGCCACCCCTTCATTACTCCTGTACTCACCGACCCACAGTGGTTCCCATACCAGCAGCACCTCAAGTTTAGAAATCTCCATCTCCTTGTTTTCAAAACCCTCCATGGCCTCACTCCTCCCTGTCTCTGTAACCTCCTCCTGCCCCACAACGCTCCAAGATCTCTGTCAATTCCGGCCTCTTTCATACTCCCCAATTTTAACCACTCCACCATTGGTGCCTTCAGCTTCCTGGGTCCGAAGTTCTGGAATTCCCTCCCCAAATCTCTCTTCCTCTCCCACATCTTTTAAGATACTCCTTAAAACCTACCTCTGCGTCCATACTTTTGGTCACCTTTCCTAATATCCTCTTATACTGTTGGGTGCCAAAATGTGTTTGATAACACTACTTTGCAGTGCCTTGGGACATTTTACTACATTGAAGGCAGGATATAAATAAAAGTTAGTGTTGTTGTCACACTTTGAGAGCAGTGATATGGGTGGTGATATAACATAGTTTATTTTCAGGTTCACTGTCAAAAAGTAATATAACCAGAGATGTATGTGTTCAGAAAGATATTTTTGTCAGTGTCTGTTTTTGGTCAATTGAATACTTTTGTTTACACGTTGAACACTAATGACATCATGGAACTGACTTCAAGGAGCCTCTGTGTTTGACAGTGTCAGCGAGCTTAATTAGTATCAGTGCATACAGCCATTAACCCCAGGGACCTTGCTGCATCTACTGTGTTCATCTTAATTTAGCTCCTTTCCACCTACCTGCTTCAAGCTACTCCTCCTGATGTTGGTCCTCATGTGACCATTTTTTCAATTATTTCCAGATGTTTAAACATTATTCAGTTTTTCCTCTCCTACCTTCAGAAAGGAAAAAGGATTTATATAACACCTTTCACCCACTCATGGTGCCTCAAAGCACTTCTGGAAATATGGGCTCCGCTACCTGGGCCAGCATTTATTGCCCATCCCTAACTGCCCTTTAGAAGGTGGTGGTGAGCCGCTTCCTTGAACCACTGCAGTCCATGTGGTGTAGGTACACCCACAGAGCTGTTAGGAAGGGAGTTCCAGGATTTTGACCCAGTGACAGTGAAGGAACGGCGATATATTTCCAATTCAGGATGGTGAGTGAGTTGGAGGGGAACTTATAGCTGGCGGTGTTCCCATTTGTCTGCTGCCCATGTCCTTTGAGGTGGAACCTGGGTTTGGAAGGTGCTGTCTAGGAAGCCTTGGTGAATTCCAGCAGTGCATCTTGTGGATGGTATATATACAGGTACCGGATCCCATATCCAGGAAACTCGGGATCGAATGTGTACTGGATTTGGGGACTTTCTGGATTTTAGCAGCTGGGGAAGAGAGGGAAATAAGATAATCATTAAATAAACCTCAAAGCCAGGCTATTTTCTCCACTGAGCCAGACTCAGCCAGGATGGGGAAGGGAAGGGATGAGGGGCAGATCAGGCTGACTTCCATGGCCCAAAGAGCAGGGAATCAGCGTGCTGTGGCCTGGATATGCAGTGTACCAATTATACCGCTCCACCACCAACTCCTCACACAAAATCAATTTTTTAAATTTAAAAGTAAAGGGTAAAAGAGCTAACCAACAGCATGAAGAGTAATGGCACTTGGGGCTGTCAATGAAACCCTGTAAATCGACCCTTTGTTAATAAAAGGTATAACAGAGAGCAATGCCTGATGGGGTTGTACAGTGGTTTCCAGGGTGTTGACAGCTTCAAATGATTTTGGGTCCTTCTCAATTCTGGGATGCCAGAATAGGGGCCCGGTATCTATACACTGCTGCCACTGTGTGTCAGTGGTGGAAGGAGTGAATGTTGAATGTGGTGGATTGGGTGCCAATCAAGCAGGGCTGCTTTGTCCTGGATGGTGTCAAGCTACTTGAGTGTTCTTGGACCACGCTCCTCAAAGTAACACCATGGAGACTTTCATGGACAGAGCCTCAGTTTAACATCACCTGTAAAAGCCAGCATGTCATTTTCCCTCAGTGCTGGGCTGAAGTATCTAGATTTTGTGCTCAAGGTTCTGGGGAGGGAATTGACCCCACAACTTTCCTGGAGCTTACAAAGGTCAGTATGTTACCCACTGAGCCAGTGAAACAGTTCACTCAGCCATGTGAAGCTGTGAAACGTCTTACCTGGCTGATCTTCCCCACACACCACAAGGTTTTAAAATCTCAGGCTTGGTGTCATCTGAAAGCTTGTGCACTCTTCAGCTTTCATGTTAAACATCGTGAGTCTTGTCCAAACATTGCAATAAAAGACCCTTGTCCCCGTATAATCATAAGTCTGGCCCTGATAATTAAATCACAGTTTTCACTTTCAATGCTTTTGCAGTGTTTTGAGTGAGTGGACTTTGACCCTCTTGATCCTGAAGGGTCTATTTTATAGGAGGTGCTCTTTCAGAGGTTACATGGTCTAGGGTTAACAATTAGCCTAATAGCAGTAAACCAAATACCGGAGCTTATGAAGACTTGATTTCGGTCACCTCCACAGATGGAATATAACAAGCTTGGCCAGGGCTTTTACGGACTTAGATAAATGCCAGCATGTACATTAATGTAATGAACTCACAGGAGTGCAGGAAACAACTGATTTAAGTCAATCAAAAATGTCCATCACAAAATTCAGAAATGGCCCATTCAATGCTTCTGCCCTTTATAAAAATTGGGAAGCAGTTTTTACTGGCAAGCAGCATCAGCCTTAACTCAATCAGAACATGTTCAAGTGCATACATGGTTTTGCATTCCACATTTATTAGTTGACTCAAAACTCTGCAAAGCAGCTGTGGTGAGATTTGAACCCACATCCCCAGAGAGCTAGCCTAAGCCTCAGGTTTATTAGTCCAGTAAAATACCACAATACCACCATCTCCACCTCTGATGACATATAAGCAATTGGCCATGGAGTGAATTATAGACCAGATCTTGGATTTTGAGTTTTATGTGGCATTGAGAGGCGGGGGGTGGGGGGGGGGGGTGCGTGGTGGGGGGGAGGCGGGGGTGGGGGGGGTGCGTTGGGGAGGAGGAAGAGACACTGTAGATCAGGGAGAAGAGGGGAGATGGGTGCGTTAAACTCAGTGTGGATTAGGGTATACACAGCCCGGTTTGGACCGGATGGAGTATTTGAGGAGAACGGGGGAAGCAGCAGTGTGAGTGTTCACATAGTTGAGTCAGGTCATATAGCAGGGCTGTGCTAAGCCCTCAGGCTTGGTTAAGAGCTCAAGCCCCTAGGAGGGCTTGGAAGAACAGTTGCAAAAATCCCAAGAAAAACGATCCAATCGCTGCCTGTGCCATTGTTTCCCAGGTTTCCAGAAAATCTCTGTGGCAGAGCAGGTAAAATCCCTGTGGGAGCTCATGGCCCTATAGAGTAGGTTTTGTGCCCAAAACATTCTGATCCAACTTGGCACTGGGTTTAATTCGCAGGATTGTTACAGCACAGAAGAGGCCATTTGGCCCATTGTATTTGTACCATCTTTCCACATGAGTAATTCACTGTGGTGATATAGCAGTACTACCACTTGGCAGGGTAATGCTCTGGGAGAAATCAGTTCTGTTGAAGAGTCATACGGACTCAAAACGTTAACTCTTGTCTCCCTTTCCACAGATGCTGTCAGACCTGCTGAGTTTTTCCAGCAATTGTGTTATTGTTGTTAATGCTCTGGGGGCCTGGATTCAAATCCCACCATGACAGTCAGTGAAATTTGAATTCAACAAAAAAAAAATCTGGAATTAAAAGTCTAATGTTGACCATGAAGTGATTGTTGAAAAAATCCACCTTGTTCAGTAATGTCCTTTAGGGATGGAAATCTGGTCTCCTTGTCTGGTGGCATGTGCCTCTAAACCTCCTGCAATGTGGTTGAAAACAGAAACAGAAACAGAAATACCTGGAAAAACTCAGCAGGTCTGGCAGCATCGGCGGAGAAGAGCACAGTTGACCAGTCCTCATGACCCTTCAACAGAACTAAGTAAAAATAGGAAAGGGATGGTGGTTGACTCTTAAATGCCACTCGGTTCTATGGACAATAAATGCTGGCCTTGCCAGTGACACCTATGAATTAAAAAACCATTTCCCCACACCCTTCATTTTCAGATAACAGTCTAATTCCTTTTAGAATGCCTCGATTGAACCTACCTCAACCACAATCTCAGACAGTGAATTCCAGATCTTAACCACTCGCTGCGTGAAAATGTTTTCCCTCGTGTCACCATTGCTTCTTTTGCCAATTATCTTAAATCTGTACCTTCATCCAAATAAAGATTTTTCTTTTAAACTTAGGTATTGACAGGGATTTGAACTAACTGTGACAGCTTGGTCACGGCTGATCCTGCTCTATCGGCAGCAGATTGATGCAGATCCTGCTGAGCGCAGAAATTGGGACTTGCACTGAAGTTGCCGATGGAAGTTTATTCCGGTGAACTGCAGTTTTGGCATCCATTTCAGGACTTTTAACCAACATGGCATCTTCATGTCGACAGGTGTAGAAATAGTCACACTATCCCAACAAGCGCAGGTCCTGACAACTGAAGGAACCTCTCAGCAAAGCGAATTAAAGTACTTAGCCCAGACCCTTAGTCAAAGGATGACTTTGCCCAGACATAACATGACCAGACTGTACTGAGCCTAAAACCCCTTTTTCCTGAGAAGGGGAATGAACTAATCAGCACAATATAGAACGGATATATTGATTTTTTTTTTTGTCGTGTTAGACTTTACCTACACAATGTGTTGGTAACCAGAGAACACAGATTTAAAATAATGGTCAAAAAAGTCAGGTGGGAGATGAAGAGAATGTTTTTTACGCAGCAAATGGTTGTGATCTGGAATGCGCTGCCTGAAAGGGCGGTGGAAGAAGATTCAATAGTAACTTTCCAAAGGAAATTGGATAAATACTTGATCCAAACTTTGATTCAATAGTAACGTACAAAAGGGAGCTGGATAAATATTTGATAAGGAAAAAGATTGCAGGTCTACGGGGGAAGAATTGGGAAGTGGGATTGATTAGATAGCTCGTTTAAAGAGCCGAAACAGGTACGATGAGCTGAATGGCCTCATTCTGTGCTGTAGAACGCTATGATCTGTACAGCACCCATTTTAGTATTCATTGTGCTGAGGAATTGTGCACTTGAGAGAACTGATTTTTCCTCAAAAAATGTTGCTCGACCTCTTGGCCTTAAGCTTCACCGGAGTGAGCCAGTCTGTCTTGCCCAAGGTTGAATCGGGCTGAAAGTGAGACATAGCCTTCGCTTGTCCCTCAGTCATTCTCGGAGCCATTTCGGGAATCGTACCGGTTCAGGTTATTTCAAACTTTTCTACCCAATCCCTCAGGAATGTCTGGTAGCTGGGACTAATGCATAGCTGGTTTGATGGGATGTGACACAGCATGGCTGGATATGATCTGGCTGATTTGAGTGCAGATGAAGTCCAAGTTGTTTTTCTTTGACTTGTCGATCGGGTACCAGCCAGAGGTAGCAATTTTCTGCTTGAGACAGCCACAATTTGCTCTGTCACTCAGCCAAACCTTTTATTTGACATTCCTTTCATGAAATCAAATGAGAGAAGGCGAGAATGTTTAAAAACTTTTGATAATTTTCCACCTTCCAGCCGCATCCCACAAACTCTCGCTCTCTCCGCGGCTTGTCTAATTACCTCCTGAACCCTCTTACGCTGCCCAGGCGCCGGATGCTCCCTGGATTTTTTATTTCACATCCGATTGCCAGGATCAGTTTTAACTGCAACTTCACAGCACACTCAAAGACTTCCCCTTCCTGCAGAAAGTAAGAATGACTTAATTTCCCCCAACCTCTCCTGGTGGCTCAAAAAGCAGGAAATACTGGAAGATCTCAGCAGGTCTAACAGCATCTGTGGAGAGAAAGACAGAGCTAACGTTTCGAGTCCATGCGACTCTTCTTAAAAAAAGAGTTAACGTTTCGAGTCCTTACGACTCTTCTTCAGAGCTGAAGAAGAGTCATAAGGACTCGAAATGCGTTTTCTTTCTCCCCAGCTGCTGTCAGACCTGCTGAGTTTTTTTTCCCAGCATTTTCTGTTTTTGTTTCAGATTTCCAGCATCCCCGGTATTTTGCTTTTATCTCCGTGTGGCTTCTACGTTCCTCAATTGGATGGTGGTGAGATGTGCCAACTGCTCCTTGCTAAATGCTTTCAGGCGATCAATACCATGTCTTTCAGATGAAATGTTACATCATGGCCCCTCTCTGCCCTCTCAGACAGACACAAAAGATCCTACGGCATTGTTTGAAGAAGAGCAGGTGGGGGCGGGGGCGGGGGGGAGTTCTCCCCAGTGCTCTGGCCAATTAATTATCCCTTGACCAAAATCATTAAAAACAAGGATATCTGGTCATTATCACAATTGCTGTTTGTGGGATCTTGCTGTGCATAAATTGTCTGCCAAGTTTCCTACATGATAACAGTGACGACACTTCATAAACAATTCATTGTTTGTGAGGCGCTTTGGAACATCCTGAGGATAAGGAAGGCGCTATCCAATTACAACAACAATGTCGGTGCAAGTTCTTTATCATTTTATTTCCAAGGCTTCAGGCAAGAAGAGAAGGAACGCGTGCCGACAAAGAGGTTTTCACATCTCAAAGAGCTTTGCAGCTGCTGAATGACTTTTGGCGTTCTGTCAGTCTGGTAGACAAATGCAGTAACCGTTCCGCACACAGAAAGATCCCACAAGCAGCTTTGGGGTAGGAGGGGGGGAGGGGTGTTGTGTAAATGGCCTGCTTACCTGTTTTTCAGGTTGTTGGATTGGGGGGATAAACATTGGCCAGTACACAACATTTTTTTATAACGAGTTCACATCCACAGTTTACAAAAGAACAACTTGCATTTCTATAGCCTCCTTCCATGTAGTAAAACGTACCAAGGCACTTCACAGGAGAATCATCAAACGAAATTTGGTACCAAGCCATGTAAGGAGATATTAGGACAGGAAGCCTAGACAAAAACATGGGTTATAAGGAGCGTCTTAAGAGAGGTTGAGAGGCAGAGGAGTTTAGGGAGAAAATTCCAGAGTTTAGGGCCCAGGCAGCTGAAGATACAGTCCCTAAAAGTGGAGTAATTAAAATTGGGGATGTACAATAGAGACCAGAATTGGAGAAGTGCAGATATCTCAGAGTGTTGTGAGACAGGGAGAGGAGAGGTAAACATGGGGCAAAAATTATAACCCGTACAAACATGACTTTCATTGAAACCTATGTATGTGGTTGTCAGGCAATAGAATAATGGAGCACCTTAAGTTTTAAGAGCATAAGAGAGTAAGAAATAGGACCAGTAGTAGGCCTCTTGGCCCTTCAAGCCTGCTTCATCATTCAACATGATTGATATATATTGTATTATCTGTAAATATCAGTAAAGACTAGGACCTAATTAGCTAGGAAATAATTGTTCTGTGTAAGTGTTTTTCATGTGAAGTATAACAGAACCAGTTCAATCCAGTCCTTCTTTGTACCAGGCAGCATAGCAAAATTAAACATAAAGAGTTTCTGATCTTTCTAAGCTTAAAGTGTGATTATTAACAATGTCTGGGAATCAAAAGACAATAAGAACACATAGCAATGGTCATTTAATAACATGCGCCTACATATAACTTGGTGTTTCATGTACAAGGACATCCAAATTCTTCTGAACACAACGCTAACAATTCCTTGCCATTAAAAAAAAACTCTGTTTCTCTCTTCTTCCTACAATCTCACATTTCTCCACATTATACTCCATCTGCCAACTTATTGCCCATTTACCTAACTGATCTAAATCCCTCTACAGACGCATTGGGCCTGTTAACTCTGCACCCATGGATGAGTCTTGTGCAAGTTAAGATTTTGTCCTTTGCATCATTTCCACAGCTCACTTTTCCTCTAAGCTCTGTATTATCAGAAAACCTGGGTACAATTACACTCAATCCCTTCATCTAAGTCTTTAATTTAGATTGCAAATAGCCGAGGCCCCAGCATGGATGCTTGCAGCACCTATGGGTACAAGTCTGTCAACCTGAAGATTGCCGGCTCATTCTTACTCTCTGTTTCCTGTCCATTAACCAATTCTCTATCCATGCAAATATATTACCCCACAATCATATGGGTCCTTATTCTGAGCATCAACCTTAAGATTAGCCCTCATATTTCCAATATTGAGGTACACAAACGCCAGAATTAGGAGCAGGAGTGGGCCATTCAGCCCATCAAGCCTGCTCCGCCATTCCATAAGATCATGGCTGATCTGACTGTGGCCTCAACTCCCATTTTCCTGTCTGCTCCCCATCCCTCCCATAACCCTTGACGCCCTAGTCGATCAAAAATCTGTCTAACACAACCTTGAATATATTCAAACACCCAGCTTCCAGTGGTGTCTGGGAAAGGGAATTCCACAGACTAGCGACCCTCTGAGAGAAAAAGACTTCTCCACATCTCAGTCTGAAATGGGTGGCCCCCCTCATTTTTTAAACTGTGCCCCCCCCAGCCTAGTTCTAGACTCTCCCACAAGGGGAAAAATCCTCTCAGCATTCACCTTGGTAAGTCCTGTCGGTTCAGTATGTGCTTATGATTCTATGATTGCCTTAACCTGTAAAATATACTGGAATACAGGTTAAATCCATCTCTATATACAATGTCGATCACGCTATACTATGGTCTGAGCCACCCAGCTAACAGTCATGAGGGTTCTTTCAAAATATTTACTCTTTTATAGGATGTGGGTTTCACTGACATCCCTAACTGCTCTGGAACTGAGTGACTTGCTCAGTCAGTTCAGAGGGCACTTAATGGTCAAGCACATTTAAAAAAAAATTCATTCATGGAATGCGGCCATCATTGCCCATCTCTAATTGCCCTTGTTCAAAGGGCATTTAAGAAGCAACCACACTGCTGTGGGTCTGGAGTCACATGTAGGCCACACCAGGTAAGGATGGCATTCATGAACGAGCTGAGATTTTAACCACAGTCAGCAATGGTCAGCATTAGACCATCAAATTCAAATTCCACCATTGTGGGATTTGAACCAGGGTCCC
This sequence comes from Isurus oxyrinchus, assembly GCA_026770705.1. Lineage (NCBI taxonomy): Eukaryota > Metazoa > Chordata > Chondrichthyes > Lamniformes > Lamnidae > Isurus > Isurus oxyrinchus. The sequence goes on along the minus strand of JANJGN010000002.1, from coordinate 9,929,066 downwards.
CAGAGCGTTATTCTGGGTCTCTGGATTTACTAGCCCAGCGACAAAACCACTACACCATCACCTTCCTCATGATTGTTATAGGTCTGGAGTCACACATAGGCCAGGCTGGGTGAATGTGACAGATTTCCTTCCCTAAAGGAAGGGCATTAGTGAAACAAATAGATTTTCACAACAATTGACGAGAGTAGCTTTCAATTCCAAATCTCTAATCAAATTTAGACTCTACCAGCTGCTACAACAGGATTTGAACCCATGTCCCATAGAATTAGCTTGGTCCTTTGGGTTACTCGTTTAGTGACATTACCATTACGCTATCCTTTCTCATCGGAACACCAAGCGTGCACAGTTGGGCTTACCTGGATCCCCCAGGTTTAGCAACAAGTGAGGGAGTGGATTTTTCCAGAAGGTCACGCAGAATATGTATTCCACACGCCCTATCCCTGGCTGCAGCCAATTTTTGGAATTTGAAGGAGGGTTTTTGCCAGGACCTCTAACTCAGCCTTGAACATATTCAATGACCCAGCCTCCATTGCTTTATAAAGAAGAGAATTCCACAGACTAACGACCATCTGAAAGAAAAAAATTCCTCCTCATCTCAGTCTTAAATGCGAGGCCACTTATTTTTAAACTGTGTCCCCTAGTTCCAAACTCACCCCACAAGGGGAAACATCCTCTCAGCATCCACTCTGTCAAGTCCCCTCAGGACCTTATATGTTTCAATAAGATCATGTCTCACTCTCCTAAACTCCAAAGGGCATAGGCCCAACCTACTCAACCTTTCCTCACAACATAACCCTAGGAATCAGTCAAGTGAATCTCCTCAGAACTGCTTCTATTGCATCTCTCCAGATGAATTACATCTCTGCAAATGGAGGTTGATGAAACACGGTTCAGGACAATTTGGTCATGTTTAGTGGAGAACATTAGCCCTTTATAAACAGCTCTATTGCTTACTGATGCAACAGCCCTGGCCAAATAAACATCGCAGATCTGAGATCATATATCTGCCAGCGGGAAAACATCGCCGGTGTGTTTGTTTGTAAATGAGAAGCAAAGCGGCAGATGTTGCAGAGCTCTGGACTCTGCCAGTAGATCTGCCAAATCTCAACCCTCCCTCCTCAGGATATTCCGCCTCACACAGACTGTCACATAACTGGTTAGACAGAGGTCAGCGGTGCCACTGATTACAATAAGGTTTTGCCAGTGCTTTGTTTAACCTGCGTGCAACATCCCAGGGGGATCAGACATGCTCTAGTCTCCATGAGCTGGCTGGTTACATTTGCCTTTGGCTAATGCATTGTGACACTGGGATGAACACTAATATTACAGTTGTAAAGAGATTGAAGTGTTGCATTTCACCAATTTGTTGTCTATTTTAGATATCTCAGAGCAATGCAGAGATGACACTCATTTCTTAGTTGGCAACAGCTTTATTTACAAGAGTTTTAAAATATCTCTGCAATCACAAAACGTCTGCATTCTCACTTATCCCAGCCCAGCTTCTCGGTCTTTCGCAGCTTTAGTTTACTTTGCTCTGAGTCATCACCCAGGCTTAAGCAATCAAGCACGATGAGCGTAGATCAGTTACCAGACTCACATTATCAAAGGCAGAAGAGTTGAACCATTGAACACTGCATCAAACATCAGTAGTGGATTTCTTGCTGCGATATGAATCCAAAAATGTTAAGAAATGAATCCTTAATAACACAATGTTATGTTAAAACGAGGATTTACCTCAGTGTTGCTGGTTGTCCTTATCTTGTTGCTCCGTCTTTCTTTCCGGTTTGTTGTATTTTAATTTTTTCTTTCTCATCCTGTGCTGCTGTTGAGTTAAGTGTTGACTGAACAAATTTGGACACAAGGTAATAATCATTGTTCTTTATTCCCCTATACTTTCTACTATCTCGCCATCTGAGGTTTTGTGCCATTACCAACCCCCACTGGTCTATATTGATGCCCCCTCTATATACCCTCACTCAGCACTCCCCCTCCTGGCCTGTTCAAATATTACACATTAGCTGACTCCCAGCCTTACGCTCCTTCAATATTTCCTGCTACTGATCTGAAGTTTAAAATGGTCAACTTACTGTATCTTTTGTTCTGTTCCAAACCAATGCTGCTGGTTGATATTAATGTTCCTCTACTACTCAGTTACTAAGCCTGCTTGGTAACTGTACCACCTAGTTACTGAAACCACCTAGTAAATCTACCATATGGTTATTGAAACTGCCTGGGAAACCTATCTCCGGGCTAATGAAACTATCTGGTAAATCTACCACCCAGTTACTGAAACTGCCCAGAAAACTATTACCTAGTTATTGAAACTTCTTGGTAAACCTATGGCCCGATAACTGAAGCCACCTGGTAAAGTTACTTCTATGAGACTGTTGCTTCCATCAGGGGCTGTTGCTCAGTCACTGCTGCCACCCAGTTATGGCTCAACACCTGATTATTTTCGTCTATTTCTACCTCAACAACATCACCCAACTTTGCCCCTGTTACAAGTGATCTTCCGTGAAAAACCCCCATTCATTCCTTCGTTACCTTGAGATCAGATTATTCCCACCCACTCCTGGTTGGGTCTCCCACATTCTGTCCTGACTTGAGGTCATCCAAAACTTTGCTGCCTGTGTCTAAAGTTGTTGGAAAGTCCTATTCCTCTTTCACCCCTGTGCCCGCTGACTTATGTTTGCTCCTGGTCAAGCAATATCCTGATTTTAAAATTCTCACCCTTGAATATTGCTGAAAAGAGAGTTGCTGAAACTTTTCATGTTGTACCGATTAGGACAAACTTCAAACAATCACAACAATTTATACTGCAAGAAGAAAAGGTGCCGATTGGTTGGAAAGTCAACTCTGATTGGCTGAGGCATTGCTATAGAGTAAGCAACGGGGAACAATAGGCTCCCCAAACTCCAAGTCAATTCAAAAATGGTGCAAGGCTTGGACATATTCCTTTTGTTTACAAGGAACACGCCTCTGTGTATGAATGTATGTCTTTTTTGGCAAGCATAAATGGGCCATGTTATGAGTTTGACTGATTATCTTAAATTGGTTGTTAGCATAACTACTAGCGCTCTCAGGATTGTTCAGCAAGTGTTGTCCACAATCGTGGCATCACATAAAACAGTAGACATTTTGTTTTGGGTTTTGCAAGCACATGCTGGTTGAATATGGTCTCTATTCTGACCATTATAAATAATTGAAGGGACATGCTGTTTGATTCAACCAGCCAATCATTGGGACGTATTGCCTATTTATCGCACCAGCGCTGAAATTCATGACATTGCTCCATTGTGTTGTTGGCCAACTGCCTTTTTGGTCTGATGGTGGCAAAATACAGTACCACTTATGTAGCCACCGCATAGTAGCAATGTGAAATGGCTTGCTTAACCTACTGTTCAAATCTTTGGGATATATTATTTTTCCAGGGTAATTTGAAGTAGACCAGGCATCTTCCAGATCTGAAAGTGGCAGTCTTTGGTCCATTTGTGGGTTTGTGTGATACACAGTGCACAATGATCAGATCAGGATAACCACTGTCCTGCAGGATAGCTTTTTGATGACTGTTTCTGTGTGAAGCTTGCAAGGCGAGTAAATGGCTAGGGCCATATTTCCGAGATTGCTAATAAGACTAATCTTACAGCACATGGAGCCAAATGATTCTCAATCTATATATTGACTGGTGAAATGACACTTGATAAGGTTCACCAACTCATTGAAATTCTGCGAATCTGGGGTACTGGGTACCATTAAACTTTGAATCAGAATGTAGATTTTGTTCCCACAAGTACTTAAAGAGGATTTCTTGCCTATTCTCTTCCGTAATCTCGTTGGCTTGAAAAAAGAAAGTGAGGCATTCTATATATTGAGACCAATCGTGTGTGGCTGCATCAAAAGGATTAATTCTTCCAAATAGTGGAATTTTGAGAGGGGATCACTTCTTCAATTCTAAAGGAGCTTGCTACTTACAATCAGTGGGCAAGGTACAGTGCTGATTTCTTTCTATCTTGATTTCTTCTGTTCAATCCTGTTCTATCTTCATCGCCAGTTTGTTGTAGGGTGGCCAAGTTGTGCTATAAATGATAGAGTTGATCTGCAGACTCCTCCTGGGTGGAAACTTTAAGGGCAGAACTTCACCCATGTTGGGCGGGTTCGGTGGGGGCAGTCAGGAAGCTGACCGCCACTCGCCATTGGGCCCGGAAGGCAATTTCACGCTGGTGGGTCAATTAAGGCCCGTCCAGCGTGAAACATGAGCGCCGCCTGTGCGGGCAGGTGGGGAGGGAGTGTGAGCGGGGCAAGCATGACCTTGGCGCATGCTGGCTGGTGAGCGCTTCAAAATCTCCCTGAGGCATGGAGCTGCCTCGGGGAGATGAAGAGATATGAAAAAAATCATTAAAAAATAAAAATGCAATGAGATGTGCTCCCTCATGTGACTCTGTTACATGAGGAGGGACATGTTATTAATGAAAAAGTAAAGCTTTTATTTTATTTTTATTTGCTTTTGGAAACCTCATTCCGCCCATGGGCGTGGTTTCCAAAAAAGTGCAAAGGCCACTTGGCCTTTTTTGTCTCCCCGCCAACTGTAATGCTGGATGGGCAGTGAAAAATCTATTTGAATTAGCTTTTTAATGGCCTTAATAGGCCTTTTAATTGTCGGCGGGTGCACTGCCAACTCGGGCGTGTGCCCGCTGACTGAAATATCGTGTGAGTGCACGATGACACCATCGCGCGTCATTTTACGCTCAGTCGGGTCTGGTGTGCGCCCGCTCGCTGAGCTAAAAATTTTACCCTAAGTTTATTTACAATACACTCAGCAGTAACTACATGTGTGCTTTCAACTCTAACTCTACCCGTACACTGACTCTGAGGTAGCCTGAGTTACTCTCATATTGGTGACTACAGATCATGTGATCTTGCCTAACAAGTATTATTCTTAAAGGTACATTACACACTAAATAAAATCATAACTACTACATAAATCTATGCTGAACTTCCTCTTACTAAGGCCAATACATCCTTCTCTTGAGGTGTAGTGCCCGGAACTGAACACAGTAGTCCAGGTGTGGTTTGACCAGGGCTTTGTATAGCTGAAACATGAATTCTACCCCCTTGTGTTCTGGGCCTCCAGAAATAAAGGCTAATGTTCTATTAAACTTGTGAATTTGTTTTTGCACCTGTTCATGATATTTTAATGAACGGCGTACCTGAAGCTCCAAGTCTCTTTTTACCTCCACTGTTTCTCGCTTTTCACCATTAAGAATGTACCCTGATTAGTCCTTTGAAGGGCATGCTTTGTCAAACAACAATCACTAGGAAGCAATTGGAGTAAGAACAGTTGTAGAGGCCCCACCACTGCCTAAAGGACCAAATATTATCAGGGTTGTTAGATCTGTGGTATTTTTGTGACACTCGAGCTCTTCATTACCCAGTAGGAGGCCTGGCTGAGCAAATATTTTTTACCTGCTGGCATGCTGAATTTGGATTTGATGGGTCAGGATGTTTGGAAAGGTTTATTTGTAATATCTTTTCTTCATTGCTGCATAAATCCTAAATTGGAACACCAGGATTTGCTCCCTTCAAGATCTTGAGCTCCATGCAAGTCAACGGGAACACAAATTAACAACAACTTATGCTTACATAGTGTTTTCAATGTAGAAAAATGTGCCGGGGTGTTCTGTAGAGGCACAAATGAATAAACACTGAGCTAAAGAGGAAGATATTAGGATGGGTGACTCCAATCTTAGATGGGTTTTAAGGAGGACCTTAAAGGAGGAGAGGGACGTGGGTAAGAGAGGTTAGAGAGAGGGAGGGCATTACAGAGGGTGGGTACAGGCGGCTGAAGAAATGGCCACCCAACGATAGGTTGAAGAGGGGGAGGATGCCCAAGAAGCCAGGATCAGAGCAATGGAGAGTTTACATTTTATAAATGGTGCCTGCACCACCCCCTCCCCCACCTCCCCATAGCTACCATGGCAGCAAAAAGGCAAGTTACACATGAAGAGTGGCATCAGTGGGAAATTTAATTTATTGGTGAATTGTGTGGCAGGAGTGAAAGCACCTGTTTAATGTCGGATCCAAAGAATCAGGGCCTGGAGCCTTATGTTTGCAGGACGGTCTTAAAGAGAAAGGCACAGTGCTACTGTCCGATAGGTCTTGTAGCTCAGTAGGTTGTGGGCCTGCCTTTAAGTCAGACATCCCAGGTTCAAATCTCCCTCCAGGGTTTGTTGGTCACAGAAGAGGTACTCACGATTTGGTTTAACAAAGTCGACAATCATTCTGATGCTTACCCATTATTCCTCAAAGGCAAAAAAGTGTATGTAAAGATATCAAACAAATGGGGTCCCTTCATAGCAAAAATGTTTTTAATTAATACAATATTGCAACAGATTAGCTGCCTGAAAGGTGAGGGGAAAAGAAAGGGTTGGAGATTCAGGTGATTAAAACGGAATTGTTACATTAATGAGTAATAGGAAGGTAAATAAATATATATTCCATACTAATTGCAAAAAAATGGAATGAAACAAGTCATTAACTTTATTACTGTAAAATAAAAAGCACCGGAGCCTAAGCGCTATCAGGAGGAGACTGTAAAAATGAAGGCCCCTCAAGAACAGATTGCAGAATGTGCTGCATTAGTTAGGTTGACACTCACGGCCAACTCTCAGTGATCGCCGCAAGTTACGAAAGAGGTTTTGAGAAAGTAAATGGAGAAAGGTTACGTTTGCTGGCCGGTGAGCCCGTTAGCAACCAGGCCCAACTCATAACTACGATTAGGAGCATGAGCGGGTGGGAAGAGTCAGAAGAATTTGGGTGGTGCAGAGGAGCTTTGAGAGACGGAATACTTTAGGCAAAGTGGCAAATACTTAAGAGTAAATCAGATAAATATTTAAAGGGTGTTGAAGTGCACTGGGAGTGAGCAGGGGAATGGCCCCTTGTGCGTCCCGATTTTAATTGCTCTTCCTTTGGCGGCCGTGCCTTCATACTGCCTGGGCCACAAGCCCTGGAATTCCATCTCTAAACCTTTCCACCTCTCTGCTGCTCCCTCTCCTCCATTAAGACGCTTCTTAAAACCCACCTCTTTGACCAAACCTTTGGCCATCTGCCCTAAATTCGCCTTATGGGGCTTGACGTGACATTCTGCTTTATCATGCTCCTGTGGACGTTTTTTCGTATGCTAAAGGTGTTGAATAAATGTAAGTTGCTGTTGTCTTTTGGGATTAACTCTGCCATTCCAAAGGAGGGAAATAACAACATCAGGAGACCAGGATGCCAACGCAACCCTTTATTCAAGTACTTCCAAAGTTTAAATGCCATATCTTTCTCCCTTTCCTCCGAAACAAACATCTCCTTCTACCCTTCCCCCACCCGACTCAACAACTGAAAAAAAACATCCTTTGTTAGCCTGTTACAAGGTCACTACATCTTGTGGTGAATAAACTGTGCCAAAGACTGCAGGGTACTAAAAAACAACATCTTGTTATGATATGAATGTCCTTTGAGCTGAAGATATTTGTCATTAGGAAAGTCCACTGGGGGTGAATACTATGATCCTGTACCTTTGGAACTGGAATTAAACCATCTAGAACAGAGCAAAGCTGTGAAATAGCAAAACAAAAGACGATTATCTGGGAGGGACTCAGTAGGAGGGCTGACTTGCTGATGTCAAGCGGGCATCACTGATTGATGCTTCAGTACACATTGTTCCAGCACTGTACTTTAACAGCACTGCGTCATTTAGCATTTGCTGATAACACAAGGGAAGAGTTGGTGGGGGTGGGGGTGGGGGGGTGGGGGGGGGTGGTTGTTGGTGACTGCTGGGCAGGATCCTCTGGTTGCCTGGGTGAGTCTCGTGGCTGAGCTGCTGCTTATAATTGGAGAGCCTAGAGAAAGAGAGAGGGACGTGGGTATACATTGAATCACAGCCAATTAAGTATTTTATGAAGTGTGGTGACTGTTGTAATCTTGGGGACATGGCAGCCAACTTGTGCACAGCAAGCTCCCACAACCAAGTAATTTGCTCTTTTGTGATAAAACAAAAACAGAATTACCTGGAAAAACTCAGCAGGTCTGGCAGCATCGGCGGAGAAGAGAAGAGTTGACATTTCGAGCCCTGCCAGACCTGCTGAGTTTTTCCAGGTAATTCTGTTTTTGTTTTGGATTTCCAGCATCCGCAGTTTTTTTTTGTTTTTACCTCTGCTTTTTCGTGATGCTAGTTGAAGGATAAATATTTCCCAAGGATAACATGGGAAACCTCCCTGTGTTTCTTCAAAATAGTGCCATGAGATCTTTTATATCTACCTGTGGGCAGACAGGGCTCGGTTTAACTTCTCGGACGTTGAGGGACATTTATGGATCTGACCTGGGAGTTCTTGTTGTGACAGCATAGCTCTGCTCAATAAAAAAAAACCTGGCTTGATAGAGACAGGGTAGGGATTGTGTCTCACAGCTGATCCAGCCTATTGCTTTCCTGGGTGTTAGAATGCGAGAGGCTCAAGAAAACTGGTGAAAAAGCCAGAGGGGAGACCAAGGCAAAACGTTTTTTTTTTAAACACAGTGAGTCGTTGTGATCTGGATAAAAACAAAAAAACTGCGGCTGCTGGAAATCCAAAACAAAATCAGAATTACCTGGAAAAACTCAGCAGGTCCGGCAGCATCGGCGGAGAAGAAAAGAGTTGACGTTTCGAGTCCTCATGACCCTTCGACAGAACTTGAGTTCGAGTCCAAGAAAGAGTTGAAATATAAGCTGGTTTAAGGTGTGTGTGTGGGGGGCGCTTATATTTCAACTCTTTCTTGGACTCGAACTCAAGTTCTGTCGAAGGGTCATGAGGACTCGAAACGTCAACTCTTTTCTTCTCCGCCGATGCTGCCAGACCTGCTGAGTTTTTCCAGGTAATTCTGTTTTCGTTGTGATCTGGATTCCACTTCCTGAAAAGGTAATGGAGACAAGGTCACTAGTAACTTTCAAAAAGAAATTGGATAAATCCTTAAAGATGTTTTCATTCATTCTTGGAATGTGGGTGTCACTGGCAAGGCCAGCGTTTATTGCCCACCCCTAATTGCTACAACTGAGTGGCTTGCCTGGGCAATTTCAGAGGGCAGTTAAGAGTCAACCACATTGTTGTAGGTCTGGAGTCACATGTAGGCCAAACCAGGCTAGGATGGCCGATTTCCTTCCCTGAAGGACATTTGTGAACCAGAAGGGTTTTTACAGCAATCACTTCACGGCCACTATTACTGAGACTAGTTTCACTTCCAGACTTTTTTTTTGTTAATTGAATTTGCTAATTAGTTCAATTTAAAATTCCGCCCATTGCCGTGGTGTGATTTGAACCCGTGCCCCCAGAGGATTAGCCTGGACCTCTGGACTACTCGTTCAGGGACACTACCACTCCCCTTGAGCGGAGGGCGGAAACATTTGCAGGGCTATGGGGGAAAAAGCAGGGCGGGGGGCTGGGGGAAGGGGTCAGTCGGACTTACTGGATGGCTCTTTCAAGATGAGCCAGCCCAGGCACAAAGTGTTGAATGGCCTCCTTCTGTGATGATTTCATAATGGGCGAAGGGGTTAGGGAAAGGGTGCCAGGTCTCTTCCAACCCTGCCAAGTTTATGAACACTGCAGGCACCCAGATAATGATCTCAGTCAGCAAAAAAAAAAAAAAATAGCCAGTCACTCCATTTAACCACATGCAGTCTGCAAGCTTTCCTCCCTCTGTGCAGACGTTAGAACCCAACTGAGGTCACTGAGAGGATCCATTTATGTAGCTGAGTGCATCCGGGAGAAAATGCCCCTTCCCCACAGGCTAAGCCGGGAGGTTTACCTCAAAGGACATCAAGAACAGGCAGTCTTTGATTTGTGTTCTCGTTCTGGCACACGTTGCCAATTTGAAGACAGGCTCTAGCTGAATATCATGTCCCTATGTTTGAAAAAGTAAGAGTTAAAGATGGAAATATGTTTTTTTATTAATAGTCCTTCCCATCTTCAGGATGTCTTAGAGTGCTTCACATACAGTTAATTACCTTCTGAAGCAGACAGAAGTTCCCATAAAGTGCTGGGGATGCACAGTAGCTCAGACAGTGTATGAGGACCAAAAGGCGGTCGAGATCGGGGCTGGGACTCTTCTGCAAAGGTTCCTCAGGACAGCTGGAACAATTTGGGGTGGGGGGGTGGGGTAGATCTTGTACTTTGGATAATGACCTGTTTTACATCGCTCCTCGTTTTTATGCAGGAACCTGATGGGTTAGATCCAAACGCGGAATTTGCGGGGAGGATGAGCAGTGATTTGAGAGGAAGCGACATCTTCAAAGAGTCTGAAGAGGAAAGGGAGGCTGGAGACTGGGTAGAAGTTTGCATGGGCAGAGGGTTCAAGAGTAAAGTTTGCTGAGGAGGGAGGCGGATTTAAGGAAAATGCGGATAATATCTGGGAAGAGGGAACCATTAACATCAGCAAACAGATGGTGTGGGGGGGGGGGGGGGGGGGGGGAGAGGGGTGGGGGGGGGGGGGGGTTGTGGGGGAGGGAAGGAAGTCAACTTCAGTTGCAGAATTCTCACCTCTGACTCAGAATTATTTGAAGAAGAAGAAGTATCCTGGCCAATATTCCTCCCTCAATCACTAAAAATACCTGGTCATTATCACGATGCTGATCCTGGGATCTTGCTGTGTGTAAATTGGCTGACGCACTTCCTTCGTTCACAGTGACTGCACTTCAGAAAGCACTTCACTGGCTGTGAAGGGCTTTGAGGTGAAAGGCGTTATATGAATGCAAATCCGTTTTTTTCAGCTTGATTGTGGCTGGCTCTCTGAAAGAGCCATCCAATTACTCCCTCTCCCCTCACTCGCTTCCTGTAACGCTGCAATTTTTTTCAGGCATCTCTCCAACTCTCCGTTGTAAGTTACTATTGAAGCTGCTCCCACCACCCTTTCAGGAAGTGCATTCCAGATCTATCTGCATTCACAGCTCTGTCAGTACGACGGGAGATGACTGCACAAGGCAAATAAAAATACAGGCGTCTGTGGTGAAACAATAGTCTTTTGCCTGGCACTTTGTGCAACTTCTTCAAGTCTAAGCATAATGATAAAGTTAGTTTGAAGATCAGTTCTCACCGAGTGCACATGTCTGTTTGTATCACTTTGTAGCCTCATCGCCCTACCTGTACTGCTGACTCAGACACTAAATCACACTACATTCTGCCTGACACTTGGAACGCTGACTACACTGTTATTTTCCCCTGAGGTCATCAGCGCTTTGCAATTCTTAACAGCTGAGCTTTGTCACAAAGTGTGTGGAGTGTGGTGGGGTGTGGGGCAGATGTTGATGATGAGTGTTCAATGCAGGGCAAGTAGTCCAATCCAGTTAAGAAGAGAAACTGCCTTCTCATCCCATCAGGAAGCCGTCGGAGTTATGGCCTTGTCAGCAATAGAAAGGCCAAGCGAGATGGCAGCTTTGCGGAGGTGGCAATGATTGTGGGTGCTGGAGTTTATAAGGAGGAAGAGGCTTAAGGAGGACAGAGAGGGAGGGGAAGAGGGAAGGCAAGGTGGTTTGGGGTTGCACTCACTTGGGGGAGGGTAAGGAGTTGCTCAGTGTGGGGACTGAGGGAGGAAAAGTTGGAGGTTAATGGGGAGATGTATGAAATGGCCAGGGAGGCAGTAGTGAATGAGGATTTTGAAGGAAGCCAAGAGAGATGAATAAATTGAGGTGAAAAGAAAAGACTTGCACTTATGTCACACCTTCTTCACCTCTTTTTGAAGTGTAGTCACTGTTGTAATAGGAAATGTGGCAGCCAATTGGTGCACAGCAAGCTCCCACAAACAGCAACGTGATAGTGACCAGATAATCTGTTTTTAGGGACGTTGATTGAGGGATAAATATTGGCCAGAACAGCTGGGATAACTTTTCTACAAACCATGAGATCTTTTGTGGCCACATAAGGGGGTGTGTGGGCCATTGGTTTAATATCACATCCAAAAGAGAGATGGTGAAAAGATGCCAGGAGCAGGAGAAGGTGCCAGAGGAGATGGGCAGGAGACTATGATTTAGTGATTATGGCTATATCACCACCATGGCAGTTTGAGTGGGAAGGTATAAGTCAAAATGTCATGGTGAGGTGAAGTTCAGCTTAGCTTCTGATTACCGAGCTGGCTATGGGGTAGGACTCTAACCTTTGAAGTTGTGGGTTCAAGCCCCACACCAGGACCTCAGCTCTAAGTCTGTGCCCTCTTCATAGACTCTTGAGCAAGAACAGTTTCTCACTACTTACCCTGTCCATACACCTCAGGATCTTGAATACCTTGATCAAGTCTCCTCTCAGCCTTCTTTTCTCCAAGGAAAAGAGTCCAACCTTTCCAATCTACCCTCATAGCTACAGTTCATTATCGCTGGAATCATTCTTGTGAATCTCCTCTGTACTGTCTCCAATGCTTTCATATCCTTCCTCAAGTAAGGCACCCAGAACTGAATGTAGTACTCCAGATGAGTTCTCAACTCCACTTTCTTGTCTGTCCCCCATAATGCTTAACTCCCTTTTCATTCAAAAATCCATCCAACTCAGTCTTGAATATATTCAGTGACCCAGCTTCCACTGCTGTCTAGGGTAGAGAATTCCAAAGACTAACAACCCTCTGAGAGAAGAAATTCCTCCTTATTTCTGCTCTAAATAGGAGACCTCTTATTTTTAAACTGTGCCCTCTAGCTCTAGATTTCCCCACCAGAGGAGACATTCTCCCAGCGTCCACCCTATCAAGACCTCTGATGTTTCAAAAAGGGCACCTCTTATTCTTCAAAACTCCAATGTGTATAGGCCCAACCTGCTCAATATCTCCTCATTAGCCAACCCCTTCATCCCAGGAGTCTGCCTAGTGAACCTTTTCTCAACTGCTTCCATTGCAAGTATCTCCCTCCTTAAATAAGGAGAGCAAAATTGTACACAATATTCCAGATGTGGTTTTACGAATGTCATGTGCTTGCCATCCCCTTCCAGTAAAGGCCAACATTCCCTGATCCCTCCTAACCTCTTTCTGGACCTGCATGTTAACTTTATGAATCATGTACAAGGACATCCAGATCCCTCCAGGCTCTCGTTCTACAGTTTCCTTTTTTTTATTATTCATGGGATGTGGGCATCGCTGGCTAGGCCAGCATTTATTGCCCATCCCTAATTGCCCTTGAGAAGGTGGTGGTGAGCTATCTTCTTGAACTGCTACAGTCCCTGGGTGTAGGTACACCCAGAGTGCTGTTAGGGAGGGAGTTCCTGGATTTTGACCCAGCAACAGTGAAGGAAGGGCCGATATATTTCAAGTCGGGATGGTGTGTGGCTCGGAGGGGAACTTCCAGCCGGTGGTATTCCCGTGTGTCTGCTGCCCGTGTCCTTCTGGGTGGTAGAAGTTGTGGGTTTGGAAGGTGCTGTCTAAGGAGCCTTGGTGAATTCCTGCAGTGCATCTTGTAGATGGTACACACTGCTGCCACTTTGCATCGGTGCCACTGTGAATGTGGTGCCAATCAAGCGGGCTGCTTTGTCCTGGACAGTGTCAAACTTCTTGAATGTTGTGGGAGCTGCCCTTATCCAGGCAAGTGGAGAGTATTCCATCACACTCCTGACTTATGCCTTGTAGATGGTGGACAGGGTTTGGAGAGTCAGGAGTTGAGTTACTCGTCACAGGATTCCTACCCTCTGACCTGTTCTTGTAGCCATAGTATTTTTATGGCTAGCCCAGTTCAGTTTCTGGTTAATGGTAACCCCCAGGATGTTGATAGTGGGGGATTCAGTGATGGTAATGCCATTGAATGTCAAGGGGCGATGGTTAGATTCTCTCTTGTTGGAGATGGTCATTGCCTGGCACTTGTGTGGCTTGAATGTTACTTGCCACTTGTCAGCCCAAGCCTGGATATTGTCCAGGTCTTGCTGCATTTGGATATGGACTGCTTCAGTACCTGAGGAATTGCGAATGTTGCTGAACATTGTGCAATCATCAGCGAACATCCCCACTTCTGACCTTATGATGGAGGGAAGGTCATTGATGAAGCAGCTGAAGATGGTTGGGCCGAGGTCATTACCCTGAGGAACTCCTGCAGTGATGCCCTGGAGCTGACCAACAACCAAACCATCTTCCTTTGTGCTAGGTATGAATCCAAACTGTAGAGAGTTTTCCCCCGACTCCCATTGATTTCACTTTTGCTAGGGCTCCTTGATGCCACACTCGGTCAAATGAGGCCGTGATGTCAAGGACAGTCACTCTCACTTAACCTCGGGAGTTCAGCTTTTTTGTCCATGTTTGAACCAAGGCTGTAATGAGGTCAGGAGCTGAGTGGTTCTGGTGGAACCCAAACTGGGCGTTAGTAAGCAGGTTATTGCTAAGCAAGTGCCTCTTGATAACACTGTTGATGACCCCTTCCATTAGTTTACTGATGATGGAGGGTAGACTGATGGGGCAGTAATTGGCCGGGTTGGATTTGTCCTGCATTTTGTGTACAGGACATACCTGGGCAATTTGCCACATAGCTGGGTAGATGCCAGTGTTGTAGCTGTACTGGAACAGCTTGGCTAGGGGCGTGGAAAGTTCTGGAGCACAATAGTCTTCAGTAGTATTGCTGGAATATTGTCAGGGCCCTTAGCCTTTGCAGTATCCAGTATCCAGTGCCTTCCGCTGTTTCTTGATATCATGTGGAGTGAATCGAATTGGCTGAAGACTGGCATCTGTGATGCTGGGGACCTCCGGAGGAGGCCGAGATGGGTCACACACTCAGCACTTCAGCTCATGATTGTAGCTAACGCTTCAGCTTTATCCTTTGCACTGCTGTGCTGGGCTCTTCCATCATTGAGGATGGGGATATTTATGGAGCCTCTTCCTCCAGTGAGTTGTTTAATTGTCCACCACCATTCATGACCGGATGTGGCAGGACTGCAGAGGTTAGATCTGATCCGTTGGTTCTGGGATCACTTAGCTCTGTCTATCACCTGCTGCTTATGTTATCTGGCATGAAAGTAGTCCTGGGTCACAGCTTCATCAGGTTGACACCTCATTTTTAGGTGTGCCTGGTACTGCTCCTGGCATGTCCTCCTGCACTCTTCATTGAACCAGGGTTGATCCCCTGGCCTGATGGTAATGGTAGAGTGGGGGATATGCTGGGCCATGAGGTTACAGATTGTGGTTGAGTACAATTCTTCTGCTGCTGATGGCCCACAGCGCCTCATGGATACTCAGTCTTGAGTTGCTAGATCTGTTCAAAATCTATCCCAGTTAGCACAGTGGTAGTGCCACACAACATGATGGAGGGTATCCTCAATGTGAAGACAGGACTTCGTCTCCACAAGGACTCTGTGGTGGTCACTCCTACCCATACTGTCATGGACAGATGCATCTGCGGCAGGCAGGTTGGTGAGGATGTTGGTTCCTTTACCACTTGCCGCAGACCCAGTCCAGTAGCTGTGTCCCTTAGGAGTTGGCTGGCTTGGTCAGTAATGGTGCTACCACTGCTATCTTGATGTCAAGGGCAATCGCTTGATGACCCCTTCCATCACTTTAACTAATATTCTGCTAATCCTAATCATCCTCCCAAAGTGGACAACATCACGTTTGCCCGCACTCTTCTCCCATCTGACAATTTTTTGCCCATTCGCTTAAAAAAAAGGACAGGGAAGTTTTCCCAAAGTCCTGGTCAACAACGATCCACGACAATCAACATAGTCGTGTGTCTCATTTGCTGATTGTGGGGCTTTGCTGTGTTTCAAATGGCTGCTCGTCATTGCCTGTGAAACAACAGTGACTACTACCCAGCAAAGTGACTGGACGTGAAGCTGATTGTGACACCCCCGAGGTCAGCCCCCGTGTGAATGTTTGTTCTGTCGTTCTGATGCCTGTTTTGCGTGAGCTGGCTAAAAGGTTGACAAGAACTGACCAACACTTCCAGAGAGCGCTGCTGTGGGATGGACCCCACCCTTCCCTCACCCCCCACTCCCAACATGAACCGGACACCCCATGAGGCTCCCTGATAGCCCGTGACGTGTGAAAACAAGTAATTACAGGGGCCTGTAAACTGAGCTGGTGGTATGCCTAACATTCTTGCACTGGTGTTGGAGAAAAAAAAGAAGCATTTAAGACAGGAAACCCTGGAGCAGGAATTGCAAATAAAAGCAAAAAAAAACTGCGGATGCTGGAAATCCAAAACAGAAACAGAATTACCTGGAAAAACTCAGCAGGTCTGGCAGCATCGGCGGAGAAGAGCACAGTTGACATTTCGAGTCTGTGTGACGCTTCAACAGAACCTGCTGAGTTTTTCCAGGTATTTTGATTTCTGTTCAGGAATTGCAAATACTGAAGGCAGCGAAGAGGTATTGCTGCTTTGGGGGAGGGGAACTATGCTTTCTTCTGAAATGTAGGATTTTACTGACCAACCGTCCTGTCTTTTAAGGGACTGTCCCTTGTTTTCTCTGTTTGTCCCGTGTCCCGCAAGCCTTTTGTCCCGTATCCTGTGGGAGGCTGATCCTGTGGGAGTTGCCAGGGTGAGTGAACGATTCAAATAGGACTGAGTGGGTTGGCCAGTGGAGAGATGATAATGTTGCAACTCCAGAAGATAAGCGGCAAGCTTAAGTTAATTTTAAACCCCAGCATCACGCTATGATGGTGTCAAGAACCTCTCCCCAATCCAGCTCATGTTGAACCATGCCCATTACTCATGGTCAACGGCACTGCCCCTCCCCCACAAGCTCCATGGTCACAGTGCCTCTTATTTCGTGAGAGTTAGTCACATGTGGTTCCTTCCAATCACTTTTACCCATATTTATACTTCACACTTTAATAGATGTCTGTGCCGAATAAACAAAGTGTCATTTGCCTTTTCAGCTGATCACCCCTCACCTGAACGCTGCCTCAGCATACACCCACCCACATCTCACCCTGTCCAATTCGCAAAGTTCAACTCCTTATTCCCCCTTCTGTTAGTGCTGACCCTCTCCCTCCCACTCCCTCAGTAAACGCTCTCTCACCTCGGCGGAGAAGAAAAGAGTTGACGTTTCGAGTCCTCATGACCCTTCGACCGAACTCAGTTCGGTCGAAGGGTCATGAGGACTCGAAACGTCAACTCTTTTCTTCTCCGCCGATGCTGCCAGACCTGCTGAGTTTTTCCAGGTAATTCTGTTTTTGTTTTGGATTTCCAGCATCCGCAGTTTTTTTGTTTTTAGCTCTCTCACCTCTCCTCATTTAACGATTGGAAAAGCGAGAGCTCTTACTAGTCCCTGGCCAACATTCAGCCTTCCACCAACGCCGAGTGTGGACTAACCATTCATCTCATTTGTTTACTGCGGGGCTGAGATGCTGCATTTAAATGCATTCATAGCATCTAGGACTTTGTGACATTCTGAGGTAATATATAAAAGAGCTCCTTCTTTTGTCAAATCCCAACGTTCGTTATCTCAACAGCAACAACAGCCTGCATTTATATAGCTCCTTTGATTGATAGTGAAACGTCCCAAGGTTTTTCAGAGGAATTGATGGTCAAACGAAATTTCACACTGAGCGACAGTAGGACAGGTAACCACAAGCTTGGTCAAAGGGGTAGGCCGGAAAATTCCTGCCCGCGTTGGGAATCGTTGTGGGCAGGATGAGAAACCTGCTGGGCCAGCCAAAGGCTTGTTGACTTCCGATGGGAATCGCGAGACCGGAAAGCTGCCGGCTGCGGTTTTAAAGAAGGACGTGAAAGGCAGGGAGGGAGGCAGGGAGGTTTGTGGAGGGAATTCCATGGCTTAAGGCCTCTGCAGCTGATGGCGCAGCCACCAGTGGTAGAGCGGCTGTGCTTGAAGCCAGAATGGGGTGGGCTGGGGGGTGGGGGGGGGGGTGGTTGGGGGGAAGTACAGAGATGGCAGAGGGCTGTAGACCTGGGGGAAGGTTATAAAAGAGGTAGCTCCGCTTCCCCAGGTCAGTATGCACTGGGGCCTAGTGGAAGAGGCCTCTTGTGTCCGTGGAGCATTTCAGCATCCTATTCAAGATGGAGATGAGGAGGAATTTCTTTCTTCCTCAGGGGGTTGTTAGTCTGCGGAATTCTCTTCCCCAGCGAGCAGTGGAGGTTGGGTTATTGAATATATTCAGCCACGAGGGGACATAAGTTCAAGGTGAAGGGGCAGGAGGTTTAGGGGGGATGTGAGGAAAAACTTTTTTACCCAGAGGGTGGTGAGGGTCTGGAATGCGCTGCCTGGGAGGGTGGTGGAGGTGGGTTGCCTCACAGCCTTTAAAAAGTACCTGGATGAGCACTTGGCATCGTCATAACATTCAAGGCTATGGGCCAAGTGCTGGTAAATGGGATTTGGTAGGTAGGTCAGGTGTTTCTCATGTGTCGGTACAGACTCGATGGGCCGAAGGGCCTCTTCTGCACTGTGTGATTCTGTGATTCTGAGTTAGGTAGATATTTGATTGACGAGGTGGGTATATGGGGAATAGGCAAGAAGATGGCCACATCAGGTCAGCCATGGAGCTGAATGACCTACTTCTCCCAATTCTTATGTTCCTGACCATCACATCGTTGCTTGTGGGAGCTTGCTGTACCGTAGGTTTGGCTGCTGTATTTCCTACATTGCGTTACACTCCAAAAGCATTTGCGTGGCTGGAAAGCGTTTGGGATGTCCCAAGGTGGTGAAAGGCGCTAGATAAATGCAAGTCTTTTATTTCTTTTTACCCTTCAACGTGATGTCCATCCAGCTCTGTCTTTTGAAGCAAGTTAATTGACTCAGCACCAGCTACTTATAGTGGCAGCTCAGTGTACACATCCACCGCTCTGTGGGCTGAGGAGAAAGAACTTTAATTTAAGATCTCACTCCCGTCTGCTATGTACATCCTATCACGCTGCTCCCAGAATCTAAATTAAACAATTTACCAGTCCTGTCATTCTAAAGACCTGTCATGGTCTCTGCTCAGCAGATGTTATAAGTAAAGACAAACAGATATAAAAGTTCACCAAACCTTCAGTCAGTACTGTGGACTATTACCACCCAGCCAGGGCTTAGAATAGTGAGGTTATTTTCAGTGTTGCACCTCTCCTTTGGGCTTAATTACTACAAACTCATTTTCTTTGGTGAGTTAAACACAGAGTTGACAGATTATCTAACAATTAAAACCGTCCTGCTGGTCATTACAGAGCAGGTCTGACTAGAGTAAGGTAACGTTACAATTTCTCTGCCAGTTTCCATTGTGCTAAGCAGGAGGAGTCCGGACCACAGTGTGCACTGTCCATGGAATTCACTGGATACAGCCAAGTGTCAATTACAGAGGAATTGTAGGAATTCTTGAACAACCACTGCAGAACAGCCCACAGGGCTCAAATTCATTTCCTCCAAAGACAGAATGGGGTGAAATTTGGCTCTGGTGGAGGGACGAAATGAGCCACAGATCCTTTTGTACCCCTCCCCCATTTCCATTCCCATAGATCCTTATCTAAGGAAGGATATACTTGCCATCGAGGGAGGGCAACGATAGGTCTCTGGGATGGTGGGATTGTCCGATGAGAAGAGATTGAGGAGACTGGGCCTGTATTCTCTGGAGTTTAGAAGAATGAAAGGTGATCTCATCGAAGCAGACAAAATTATTCCAGGGCTCGACAGGAAGGATGTTTCCCCTGGCTGGGAGGTCTAGAACCAAGGGATACAGTCTCAGGTTAAGGGGATTTAAGACTGAAATGAGGAGGAATTTCCTCACTTGGAAGGTGATGAATCTTTGGAATTCTGTTCTCCAGAGACCTGTGGAGGCTCAGTTATTGAGTGTGTTGAAGACAGAGATTGATAGATTTTCTAAATATTAAAACATCAGGGGATACGGGGATAGTGAGGGAAAATGGCACTGAGGAAGATGATCAGCCATGATCTAGTTGAATGGTGAAGCAGGTTCGATGGGCCAAATGGCCTACTCCTGCTCCTATCTTCTATGCTCCTATGATGGCAGTCCGATGTAAGACAAGCTGTTCATTTGCTGTCTCCCTCGGTTCCACTATTGCCCTAATCGGGGTTCGTTCCCCCAGAACCAATACAACATGAATGTACTCTGGCCAACTGGTAAGACAATCAGAATTGTTAAAATCCATACTTAGCTCACGTGGATGACTTGCCTGTTTGTCTTGTCAAGATATTTTAAGGAGGTTCTTTGAGTCGGAATGTATTCCTGTGCAAGCTCCTACGGATGAGTGAGTGTTTACCTACTGTTTCTGTGTGGGTTCCCCATATGGAAATGTAAACACACCCTTGACACCTCGTGAAAATATTGACACATTCTCAGAGGCTGAGTGGATAGGCTGAGAATTCTGTGCTGAGTGGCTCAACGTTCGACTCCTGCAGCCACTTACAAGACAGGACTATAATAGAATCCTCTCCGCTGACCTGGATGGTTGTAGCTCCAACAACACACAAAGACCACAGCATCCATGCACAACAAAGCGACCTGCTTGATCGACAGCCCACCCACCATGGCTGAAGTGTGTACCAGCTACAGCAGCTTGCCAAGGCTCCTTCTACAACGCCTCCCAAACCTGTGATCTCTACCATCCAGGAGGACAAGGGCAGCAGGTACAATGGGAATGGCACCACCTGCAAATTCCCTGCCAAGCCACTCACCATCCTGTCTTAGGTCAAAATCCTGGAACTCCCTCCAGAACAGCCTTCGCTACAAGGACTGCTCACTGTGGAATAAATGTTGGGCTATGCCAGAGATGCCCATATTCCTAGAATGAATAAAACAACCAATACATTTATCCACAGATTCCTACAAATATTAATACAACCTCCGAGAGTGGAACACTCCAGGAGCAGCTTTCTTTTCTTTTGAAAGAATCTTTGGTATCCAATGAAAATCATTGCTGAATAAATTATTAATATAGGACACCTGAGGTAACAGAGATTCACAAGTTCAAAGTGAGGGGCAGGAGGTTTAGGGGGGATGTGAGGAAAAACTTTTTTACCCAGAGGGTGGTGAGGGTCTGGAATGGGCTGCCTGGGAGGGTGGTGGAGGCGGGTTGCCTCACATCCTTTAAAAAGTACCTGGATGAGGACTTGTCACGTCATAACATTCAAGGCTATGGACCAAGTGCTGGCAAATGGGATTAGGTAGATAGGTCAGGTGTTTCTCACGTGTTGGTGCAGACTCGATGGGCCGAAGGGCCTCTTCTGCATTGAGTGATTCTGTGATTCTATAGAATCTTACAGCACAGGTTCCATGGAAGCCATTCAACCCATTGGTTTTTTAAATTAATTTATGCGATGTGGACTTGGATGGCTGGGCCAGCATTTATTGGCCGTCCCTAATTGCCCTTGAGAAGGTGGTGGTGAGCTGCCTTCTTGAACCGCTGTAGTCCATGTGGTGTAGGTACACCCACCGTGCTGTTAGGGAGGGAGCTCCAGGGTTTTGATTCAGTGAGGGTGGGCCATTGCTTGAAAGAGCTATCCAAGGATTCAAGTTATCCTCCATTCCTTCACCATAGATTTGTAAATGGTTTCCCTTCAAGGGTTTAGCCAATTCTTTTTTGAATGTCATTATTGAATCTGTTTCCACTGCTCTTTCAGACCAGCGAATTGCAGATCACAACCATTCACTGAGCAGGGAAACGTTTCCCCACGCCATCTCTGTCTCTTTTGCCAGTCACCTTAAACCTGTATCCTCTGGCTACTGACAACATGCTGGTAAATCCACAAGCGTAGAAATGTTGAGAGATTCATTGATCGCTGGGACTGACTATGATCTCCTTGTGGAATCCCACATATCCAGGAATACCCATTTGAAAATCTACGAGATGAGGGAGATCCTCTTTCCATTACCTCTTGTTTCTTTGTCCAGTGGATGTGCAGTGTCCATGGTGTCCGCCCCTTCCTCTTCAGACTTTTTGCTCTTTGTTCTCTTTCTCCTCAGAGAGTTCTTGCGTCTTCGTTAAGACGATCAACCCCACTCTGGGGCTCGGGATTAAATCACATGCATCGATGTCAAAGTGTAAGCAATGAACCTATCAAGTCTGCAGCATGCGAGTTACAAACGCAGTGTGGCTAATCCCCACTGGTCTGTCTGATACTGAGCTGATATCAACGTCCAGTCTCTACTGAGATAAGAGAACATAGGAGCAGGAGGAGACCATTCAGCCCCTCAAGCCGGTTCCGTTATTCAATCAGCTTTTTAAAAAATGTATTCTTTTACAGGATGTGAGGGTTGCTGGCTCAGCTAGCATTTATTGCCCATCGCTAATTGCCCTTGAGAAGGTGGTGAACTGCTGCAGTCCATGTGGTGCAGGTACAACCACAGTGCTGTTAGGAAGGGGGTGATTTTGTAGAAACTTGATATAACTGAGTGGCTTGCTGGACCGTTTCAGAAGCAGTTAAATGTCAACCACGTTGCTGTGGGTCTGGAGTCACATGTAGGCCAGACCAGGTAAGGATGGCAGATTTCCTTCCCTAAAGGATATTAATGAGCCAGGTGGGTTTTTTACAACAACCAACAATGGTCACCATTACTGAGACTAGGGCCTGGAATTGGTCCCCCCGCTGGATCATCTGTATGTGTCGGTGGGAAAAAACACCGACCTGTTTCACAACAGCACATATGCAACATGCACCTGGTGGGCTGCACCTCGTTCGGGACTTTGAGGTTTGTTTGCCTACCTTGCTTCGGGCAGCACTCACAGTCATCAGCACCCGGCTTCACAGACAGTACCACATCACTTTTAGGGGGGTTCACGGGCAGGTCTCTACCTACCAGGTCAGCCCATATGTGGGTGGCTTTTCAACAGCTGCAGGACTAGGGCTTGTTTGGGGAAGGGGGAGAAGTGGCCTCAGGCAAGGGAAGAGGCTGCAGGACGAGGGCTGTACTGGAGAAGAGGGGTATCCCAGGGTGTGTGTGGGGGGCACATGTTGATCTGTGCAATTAGCCTCAAGATGGTGAGGGCTGAGGAGGCAGTCTCCAGAGGAGATGAGGTCAGATGGAGATGTGAGGGTGTGTGTGAGAGAGTGAGTGGTGATGTCCCTTGAGCTGGCAGTGAGTGAGATGCCAGTGAATGTGTGATGGGCTTGTGAGTGTGTGGGTTTAGAGTGATGAGATAGTTCCCATACCCTGGCTGCACAGATGAGATCATTCATCCTCTATCTGCATTGGATGGCCAACCTCTCCCATGCAGCATTGGCACTGACCACCACTGCCACCACCTGCCATGCTGGATTGGTGATGCTGCTGCCCCTCCTGCGGCCAGAGCGGGGGGTAGAGGACATCACAGTGCCCTCCACGTTGTCCAAAAGGTGCTCGAGGGCTGCAGTCTTCTTGCCTTTAGGGCCCATGTCTTGTTTGCTGCAGCCCTGGGCTGGACTTTAAATACAGCGCCTGGTGTGATAAAACAGCAAGGTGACGGTGTGGCAGGCGAATCGAAGCCCGTCTGTCATGGAAACGGCGTGTTTCTTGGGAATGCATAAGTAATACAGGGGGTTTGGGACGATACAACATGAAAACCTGTCATTGCGGCCGGTGGGTAAAATGTTGTTTATCATTAAACTTTTAAATCCAGATTTTTTTATATTGAAAACAAATTTCACCATCTGCTGTGCTGGGGGCTGAACCCAGGCCCCCAGAGCATTACCCTGGATCCCTGTGAATACAAATACAGTGACAATACCATCACCTCCCCTTAATGTGCAACTAACCAAACCTTTTAAACTCCCCTGGCACACACACACACACACACACACACACACACACACCCACACACACACACACCCACACACACCCACACACACACTCACACACACTCACACACACACACACACACACACACTCACACACACACACACACACACACACACTCACACACACACACACACACACACACACACTCACACACACACACACACACACACACACACAAACTCAGCCTCTTACACAGACATAAACACACAGACTCACACAGCCTCATACGCAGATTCACACACACACAGGCACACATACACAGACACAAACACACAGACTCACACAGCCTTATAGACAGATTCACACACACAGATTCACATACACAGGCGCACATACACAGACACAAACACATAGACTCACACAGCCTCATAGACAGATTCACACAGCCTCATACACAGACTCACACACACAGGCACACATACACAGGCACACATACACAGGCACACATACACAGACACAAACACACAGACTCACACACACAGGCACGCAGACACAGACACAAACACACAGATTCACAGCCTCATACACAGATTCACACACACAAGTGCACATACACAGACACAAACACATGGACACAAACACACAGACTCACACAGCCTCATACGCAGATTCACACATACACAGGCACACATACACAAACACAAACACACAGACTCGCACACACAGACACACATGCATTGACACAAACACACAGACTCGCACACAGGCATACATACATGGACACAAACACATACTCACAGACACAGGCATACATACACAGATTCACACATACACAGACACAAACACACAGACACAAACACACAGACTCATGCAGCATTATATGCAGAATCACACATACACAGGCACACATACACAGACACAAACACACAGACTCACACAGCCTCATACACTGATTCACACATACACAGGCACACATACACAGACACAAACACACAGGCACACATACACAGACACAAACACACAGACTTGCACACACAGACACACATGCATAGACACAAACACATGGACTCGCACAGACAGGCATACAAACAGACACAAACACACATACTCACAGACACAAGCATACATACACAGACACAAATGCAGACTCGCACACACAGACAAACAAAAGACACACAGGTAGCCTCTGCAGAGTTGAGGGGGTGGAAAAAAAGTCTTGCTTAGAAAGAAAAAAATTAAAGTTGATGGAGGTTCGACGCTGCTGGCTGAAGTTCCCTCAGGTCAAGATGTGCCGCTGGGCCCAGTAGATGTCGGGAAGTTCACCAATGATGCTTCAGCGTGGAGGAGAGGATAGCTGGACCAATTCTCCCCATCTCAGCTAGTAAGTCCAACATTATTCAGGCAAACCTCACTCAGATGAGGATTATCTGGCTGCAGGCTGAGAGCCACACACTGTTTCCCAAAGCAGAGAGCGAGGGAGAGAGAGCCAGTCAGGGTAACCTTCTGTTCTCAGCCTTTTCCCAATCAGACTGAAAGTAAAACCACAGGTTCAAACTTAAGATAAAAGCAAAATACTGCGGATGCTGGAAATTTGAAACAAAAACAAAATTTGCTGGAAAAACTCTGCAGGTCAGGCAGCATCTGTGGAGAGAAACGGTGTGATACAGGCTCGAAACGTTAACTCTGTCTCTCTCTCCACAGGTGCTGTCAGACCTGCTGAGTTTTTCCAGGAAATTTTGGTTTTGGTTTGGGATTTGGTTTACCTCTAACCCATGTGACTGGCTTTTTGTCCTCCAGCTTTTCATTAATGAAAGGGCTTTGCAGTTCAAAACAAATGAACAACTCCTTCTCAAGTAGCGTACAGCTCAGGCCATTTCTTGGAAGAGGCCGGCTTGGTGACAGTTCCAAGAGGAACTTATGACCCTTCTCCAAAAAGAAACTCTCGGGCAGCCTCTAAAGTCCAAATCCTGCCTATTTTTAAACAGCTTAAAGATACACGATTCTAACATCATGTTGAATAACTCCTCCCTCAGAGGGAAACAAGAGGAACAAACTTGCATTTCTATAGCACCTTTCATGACCCCAGTCAGGCCCATAGCACTTTGCAGCCAGTGAAGTACTTGGCTTTAATTAAGCAATAATGTAAAGCAGGTGATAGTGAACCAATCGCTCCTGATTTTTCCATGAAATTAGAGGGTGGGATTTTCCGGGGAACATTTGACGGGCCAGCGAAAGGCCTGTTGACTTCAGGCGGGAATTTCCGGTGCTGCATCGGAAAATCCCACCCATAATTTCTGCTCCCCTTTCATCCACGGCCCCCCCTCCACCCCAACAAACACCCCGCCCCACCCCCCCACTCCCCACCCCTTCTGAATCTGTGCAAAAATGCAAATTATCTGAATTTACCCCAGTGCTGAACAGGCTGTAAACTTACATCTAAAATTTTAGGGACCAACAAGGACTGAAATCAGGGGAGACGGTGGCGTAGCGATAATGTCACTATACTAGTAATCTAGACACCCAGGCTAATTCTCTGAGTAGGAGGCTTCAATGTCCATCACCAAGAGCGGCTCGGTAGCACCACTGCTGACCGAGCTGGCCGAGTCCTAAAGGACATAGCTGCTAGACTGGGTCTGCAGCAGACAGCGAGGGAACCAACAAGAGGGAAAAACTAATTGACCGTGTCCTCACCAACCTTCCTGTTGCAGATGTATCTGTCTATGATAGCAAAGCTGGAGTGACCACTGCTAAGACCTTGTAAAGACAAAGTTCCATCTTCACATTGAGGACACCTTCCATTGTGTTGGGTAGCACTGTGTTCATTGTAGCACTGTGTTCACTGTAGCACTGTGTTCATTGTAGCACTGTGTTCACTGTAGCACTGTGTTCATTGTAGCACTGTGTTCATTGTAGCACTGTGTTCATTGGGACCAATTTCGAACAGATCTAGTAACTCAAAACTGGACATCCATGAGGCGCTGTGGACCATCAGCAGCAGCAGAATTGTACTCAACCACAATCTATAACCTCAGGGCCTGACATATCCCTCACTCTACCATTGCCATCGAGCTGGGGCATCAACCCTGGTTCGATGAAGATTGCAGGAGGGCATCCCAGGAGCAGCACCAGGCACACCTAAAAATGAGGCTTCAATCCGGTGAAGCTACAACATAGGATTACTTGCATGCTCGACAGCAGAAGCAGCGTGTGATAGACAGAGCTAAACAATCCCACAGCCAATGGATCAGATCAGCAAAGTGATGGAAGTTGTTGTCAACAGTGATATCAAGCTGCACTTGCTCATCAATAACCTGCTCACTAATGCTCAGTTTGGGTTCTGTCAGGCCACTCAGCTCCTAACCTCATTACAGCCTTGGTCCAAACACTAGCAAAAGAGCTGAACTCCAGAGGTGAGGCGAGAGTGACTGCCCTTGACATCAAAGCTATAAGATTGAGTGGGACATCAGGGAGCCCGAGCAAAACTGAAGTCAACGAGAATCAGGAGTGATCTCTCCGTTGCTTAGAGTCATGCCTAGCACAAAGGAAGATTGTTGTGGCCGCTGGAGGTCGATTATCTCAGTCCCAGGACATCACTGCAGGAGTTCCTCAGGGTCCCAACCATCTTCAGCTGCTTCATCAATAACCTTCCTTCCATCATAAGGTCAGAAGTGGGAGTGTTCGCTGATGATTGCACAATGCTGAGCACCATTTATTACTCCTCAGATACTGAAGGAGTCAAAATGCAGCAAAACCTGGATAATATCCAGACTTGGGCTGATAAGTGACAAGTAACATTTGTGCCACACAAGTGTCAGGCAATGACCATCTCCAACAGGAGAGAATTCAGCTAACTCCCCTTGATATCCAAATGCATTACCATCACTGAATCTCCCACTATCAACATCCTAGGGGTTACCATTGACCAGAAATTGAACCAGACCAGCCCTATAAATATTGTGGCTTCAAGAGCAGTTTGGGAATTGTGCAGCAACTAACTCCTGACTCCCCAAAGCCTGTCCACAAGGCACAAGTCAGGAGTGTGATGGAATATCTACACTTGCCTGGATGAGTGAAGCTCCAATAACACTCAAGAAGCTTGACACCATCCAGGACAAAGCAGCCCACTTGACCAGCACCCCATCCACCACCTTAAACTTTCACTCCCTCCACCACCAATGTACAGTAGCAGCAGTGTGTGTACCATCTACAAGATGCACCGCAGGAACTCAGCAAGGCTCCTTTAACAGCACCTTCCAAACCCGTGACCTCTTCTACCTGGGAGGACAAGGGCAGCAGATGCATGGGAACACCACCACCTTCAAGTCCCCCTCCTAACCACACACCATTCTGACTTGGAACTATATCGCCGTTCCTTCACTGTCAGTGGGTCAAAATCCTGGAACTCCCTTCCTAACAGCACTGTGGGTGTACCTACACCATGTGGACTGCAGCGGTTCAAGAAGGCAGCTCACCACCACCTTCTCAAGGGCAACTAGGGACGGGCAATAAATGCTGGTCTAGCCAGCAAAGCCCACACACCGTGAACAATTTTTTAAAAAGCTCAGCAATGATGTGATCGAAAGGCAGAGCGGGCTCAAGGGGCCAAATGGTTTACTCCTGCTCCTAATTCTGATGTTCTTATACCCTTACATCCATCACTCTCAAATGTTTAGAGGTAAGGGTTTTCCTCAATCCTATGTGGCCACTCTCTTTGAATGGGTGCCTCTTTTTGCCACCTCTGCATATGTGGCAGTGCTCCCATTGGGCTCGTTCCTTCAAAAATTTAAAGCTGTGTTGAGGAGAAATCACTTCAAGAACAAGAACAAAGAACAAAGAAAAGTACAGCACAGGAACAGGCCCTTCGGCCCTCCAAGCCTGCGCCGATCATATTGCCCGTCAGCTAAAACATTTTGCACTTCCGGGGTCCGTATCCCTCTATTCCCATCCTATTCATGTATTTGTCAAGCTGCCTCTTAAACACCACTATTGTACCTGCTTCCACCACCTCCTCTGGCAGCGAATTCCAGACACTCACTACCCTCTGTGTAAAAAACTTACCCCGCACATCTCCTCTATAGTTTTCTCCTCTCACCTTAAATCTATGTTCAATCAAATTCACTCAAAGGGTTGTGAATCGTTGGAATTCTTTAACCCAGAGGGTTGTGGATGCTCCATCGTTGAAGGTATTTAAGGCTGGGAGAGACAGATGTCTGGTCTATCAGAAGTTCAGGGATATGGGGGATGGGCAGGAAAATGGAGTTGAAGTGGAATATCAGCACTGAAAGGATTGGATGGCAGAGCAGGTTTGAGAGCTGTACAGTCTATTCCTGCTCCTATTTTTTACGTTCTTATGTTCTTGGAGTCACAAAGAGCCTTGCAAAGGGTATGGGGAAATTGCACATTATTAATGAGCTAAATTTCTGGGCAGAGGGACAGCACTTTGTGACCACTGGGGTCTGGATATTGTCAGGACATGGACACCTGTCCTACCTGCTGAAGGCCAGGGTTGAGGGATAAACCTTCTGACTGTTGGTCAGAAGTAGACTGGCTTCCCAAAGGGCACAGTCTTTTCACAGAGAAAGGAAGGTCAGCTGATATAAAGCATGATAATACAGGGATACTCAGGGAATCTCCTGACTTCCTGTTTATAACCAGTCTTTCCTGGCAGCTGGAGCTGAATGGAAATTAGCTCACACAATAGCAGTTGCAGTACTTAGAATGCAATTAATTGTTTGAGAGGGTTTGACGACGCTGTATAGATCCAAATATAAATCAAAGGAAGACTTTAGTTTTGTTCCAGAAGGATTGATACATAACCAGGATGCTGGGCCAATTCCCTGCTCTCCCTAGACTTGATGTTACTCTTCAGTGCTGCGGTAATGCTACTTAGCCAGGTGCCCAAGGAAGGAATAGGAGGTAGTGACTTTTCTACTCGAGGGAGGGCCTGGGTCTTCAATAACCACCTCACGGTGGATGCTGGCTCTAGGTCTCATTTCAGGACCTTTGCATGCCAGAGGGAGCCCATGCAGCCACCAGGTAAGGGGAGCTTTAGAGGCACATTGGGCACGATGTGGGCATTGCTGGCCAGGGCAGCGTTTGTTGCCCATCCCTAATTGCCCTTGAGAAGGTGGTGGTGAGCTGCCTTCTGTAACCACTACAGTCCATGTGGTGTAGATACACCCAGGGTGCTGTTAGGAAGGGAGTTCCAGGATTTTGACCCAGCGACAGCACATTGCAGGTACAAGGTGGATCTTTGGGCTTAGTCACCTTCAGCAGCCAGAAGGACTTGACACCAATGGTTAGGCCTGTACCTGTAGGCTTCACCCCTAATTGTATCTGATTTCTAGTGTATGGGCCCATTCCAGGGGCACTACTGGACAATGCTAATGTCTATTGGGAAAGAGCTTGGCGATGAAGAATCTCAGGATTGGGATTTTTGACATCCAACAGCTGGAAAAGGTTAATATCTCATCTAAGGACAGTGTTTCCAACAACACAGCACTACCTTGATTTAAAGAGAGGTGGTGGGAGATAGTGGTATTGTCACTTGACTAGTAATCCAGCGACCCAGGGTAACGCTCTGGGGACCCAGGTGTGAATCCCACCAAGGCAGATGGTGAAATTTGACTCCAGTAAAAATCTGGAATTAATAGTCTCATGATGACCATGAAACCATTGTTGTAAAAACCCATCTGGTTCACTAATGCCCTTTAGCGAAGGAAATCTGTCCGGCTTACCTAATCTACATGTGACTCCAGACCCCCAGCAATGCGGCTGACCCTTTAAATATCCTAGCAAGCCACTTGGTTAGCCTGCTACCACCTTCCCAAGGGCAATTAGGGATGGGCAATAAATGCTGGCCCAGCCAGCGATGCCCACATCCAGTGAATTAATGAAAAAAATGATGCACTCAGTTCAGCCAGTCTTTAAGTAGGGGTCAGAGGGGCTTAGGTCCAGCAGTGAGAATGATACCAGCTGAGCTAAGGGAACATTTCATGTAAGCAGAGAGGATGAAACCTGCTGGGACCATTCGAGTGCCATCTGTGGATTGTAAACAGGATTGAGTAATGCAGATTGAAATGTTTACATTTCTGAGGCGGTGGGGGGGTGGGGGGGGGTGGGTCAAGATGAAGCTTTTTATTGATGAGGACATGTGAAGAAAGTTTGAATGAGTTGGTGATGTGGTGCCAAGTGGGTCGGAATTAGGGTGTGTGGGATTAGCAACTTTGCAAACTCCTTTCTCTGCCTAACCTGTTTATATTAAATGGACCAAATGAGTTCATTAAAACAGCTGCAGAGGAATCTCATATGTAGGTGTTAACTCGCTGATTAGTAGCCTACAGCAAGTTCATTCCCCTAGGTATGTCAGAATGACCTTAGCTACATGACTGCAGGAATGAAATTCATTAGCATACAGGGCAGTGCATTTCGACATCTTTTTGGTGAAGGAATCTCTATACTACACTGTGGAACCCCAGACCTCTCCCCCCTCCTCCCTGCCCACTGTTCATATATAATAAAACAAAAATGAACACAACATAAGACACTACTGAATGAATGAAAGAGCTGATGGAATAGGATAATACAGCGTGTCTGAGATCAGAGGCGCGTAGTGACTACACCAGGCTGACCAACCATCTCAGATTTCCTGGCACCACCCTGTCAGTATTCAGCTGTAACTTCCGATGGATTGGGGGGTTTGTTGGGGGGTGGGGGTGGGGTGGGGAGTCAGAGGGTTTTGGGGGTTTGGGGGAGTAGGGGTCAAGGGATTGAGGGGGGAGGCTTAGGGGGATCGGGTGTGTCAAGTCAGATCAGGCCTTGGGGGTGTCGGGTCAGGTTGGACCTTGGTGGGGAGGGTATTGGGTCATGTTGGGCTTTGGAGGGTGTGGGGTCAGTTGGGGTTTGGGGGGGTGTGGGGTGAGGTTGTGGTTTGGGGGTGTGGGGTAGGTTGGGGTTTGGGGGGCTGTGGGGTCAGGTTGGGGTTTGGGGGTGTGGGGTAGGTTGTGGTTTGGGGGTGTGTGGAGTGAGGTTGTGGTTTGGGGGGTGTGGGGTAGGTTAGGATTTGGGTGGGTGTGGGGTGAGGTTGGAGTTCGGGGTGGGGATTGGGGTGAGGTTGTGTTTTGGGTGGGTTTGGGGTGAGGTTGGGGTTTGGGGGGTGTGGGGTGAGGTTGGGTTTTAGGTGGGTGTGGGGTGAGTTTGGGGTTTGAGGGTGTGGAGTGAGGTTGGGTTCTGGGTGGGTGTGGGGTGAGGTTGGGGTTTGGGTGGGTGTGGGGTGAGGTTGGGGTTTGGATGGGTGTGGTGTGACGTTGGGGTTTGGGGGGTGTGGGGTGAGGTTGGGTTCTGGGTGGGTGTGGGGTGAGTTTGGGGTTTGGGTGGCTGTGGGGTGAAGTTGTGGTTTGGTTGGGTGTGGGGTGAGGTTGTGGTTTGGGGGGTGTGGGGTTGGTTGGGGTTTGGGTGGGTGTGGGGTGAAGTTGTGGTTTGGTTGGGTGTGGGGTGATGTTGGAATTGGGGGGGTCTGGGATAGGTTGGAGTTTGGGGGTGTGGGGTGAGGTTGTGGTTTGTGTGGGTGTGGGGTGAGTTGTGGTTTTGGGGGGTGTGGGGCGAGTTTGGGGTTTGGGGGGTTGTGGGGTGAGCTTGTGGTTTGGGGGGTGTGGGGTAGGTTAGCATTTTGGTGGGTGTGGGGTCAGGTTGGGGTGTGTGGTGTGTGGAGTGAGGTTGGGGTTTGCGTGGGTGTGGGGTGAGGTTGTGGTTTGGGGGGTGTGGGGTAGGTTAGGGTTTGGGTGGGTGTGGGGTGAGGTTGGGGTTTGGGGTGGGGATTGGGGTGAGGTTGTGTTTTGGGTGGGTTTGGGGTGAGGTTGGGCTTTGGGGGGGATGCGCGGTAGGTTGTGGTTTGGGTGAGTGTGGGGTGAGGTTGTGGTTGGGGGTGTGTGGGGTAGATTAGGGTTTAGGTGGGTGTGGGGTGAGATTGGGGTTTGAGGTGGGGGGTGGGGTGAGGTTGTGGTTTGGGTGGGTGTGGGGTGAGATTGGGTTTGGGTGGGTGTGGGGTGAGTTTGGGGTTTGGGTGTGTGTGGGGTGAGGTTGGGGTTTGGGTGTGTGTGGGGTGAGGTTGTGGTTGGGTGGATGTGGGGTGAGGTTGGGGTTTGGGGGATGTGGGGTAGGTTGGGGTTTGGGTGGGTGTGGGGTGATGTTGCGTTTTGGGGTGGTGTGGGGTGAGGTTGGGTGGGGGTTGTGGGTTAGGTTAGGGTTTGGGGTGTGTGGGGTGAGGTTGGGGTTTGGGGGGTGTGGGGTGAGGTTGTGGTTTGTTGGAGTGTGGGGTGAGGTTGCGGTTTGGGGGGGTGTGGGGTATGTTTGGGTTTGGGTGGGTGTGGGAGTGGGTTTGAGTGGGTGTGGGCTGAGGTTGGTGTTTGGGGTGGGGGGTGGGGTGAGGTTGTGGTTTGAATGGGTGTGGGGTGAGGTTGGGGTTTGGGGTGTGTGGGGTAGGTTAGGGTTCTGGGTGGGTGTGGGGTGAAGTTGGGGTTTGGGGTGGGGGGTGGGGTGAGGTTGTGGTTTGGGTGGATGTGGGGTGAGGTTGGTGTTTGGTAGGGTGTGGGGTGAGGTTGGGCTTGGGGGGGGGTTGTGGGGGAGGTTTTGGTTTGTGTGAGTGTGGGGTGAGGATGTGGTTTGGGGGGTGTGGGGTAGGTTAGGGTTTGGGTGGGTGTGAGGTGAGGTTGGGGTTTGGGGTGGGGGGTGGGGTGAGGTTGGGGTTTGGGTGGGTGTGGTGTGAGTTTGCGATTTGGGGTTGTGGGATGAAGTTGGCCTTTGGGGGGGTGTGGGGTAGGTTGTGGTTTGGGTGGGTGTGGGGTGAGTTTGGGCATGTGGGGTAGGTTAGGGATTGGGTGGGTGTGGTGTGAGGTTGGGGTTTGGGGTGGGGGGTGGGGTGAGGTTGTGGTTTGGGTGGGTTTGGGGTGAGGTTGGGGTTTGGGGGGGGAGTGGGTTGAGGTTGTGATTTGGGTGGGTGTGGTTTGGGTGAGTGTGGGTTGAGGTTGGGGTTTGGGGGGGGGTGTGGGGTGAGGTTGGGGTTTGGGGGGTGTGGGGTGAGGTTGGGGTTTGGGTGTGTGTGGGGTGATGTTGCGTTTTGGGGTGGTGTTGGGTGAGGTTGGGTGGGGGTTGTGGGGTAGGTTAGGGTTTGGCGTGAGGTTGGGGTTTGGGGGGTGTGGGGTGAGGTTGGGGTTTGGGGGGTGTGGGGTGAGGTTGGGGTTTAGTGGGTGTGGGGTAGGTTGTGGTTTTGGGGGGTGTGGGGTAGGTTGTGGTTTGGGTGGGTGTGGGGTGATGTTGCGTTTTGGGGTGGTATGGGGTGAGGTTGGGTGGGGGTTGTGGGGTAGGTTAGGGTTTGGGGTGTGTGGGGTGAGGTTGGGGTTTGGGGGGTGTGGGGTAAGGTTGGGCTTTGGGTGGGTGTGGGGTGAGGTTGTGGTTTGTTGGAGTGTGGGGTGAGGTTGGGGTTTGGGGGTGTGTGGTGTATGTTGGGGTTTGGGTGGGTGTGGGAGTGGGTTTGAGTGGGTGTGGGCTGAGGTTGTGGTTTGTTGGAGTGTGGGGTGAGGTTGGGGTTTGGGGGTGTGTGGTGTATGTTGGGGTTTGGGTGGGTGTGGGAGTGGGTTTGAGTGGGTGTGGGCTGAGGTTGTGGTTTGGGGGCATATGGGATGAGGTTGGGTTTGGGGGTGTGTGGGATAGGTTGGGGTTTGTGTGGGTGTGGGGTGAGGTTGTGGTTTTGGGGGGTGTGGGGCGAGTTTGGGGTTTGGGGGGTTGTGGGGTGAGCTTGTGGTTTGGGGAGTGTGGGGTAGGTTAGCGTTTGGGTGGGTGTGGGGTGAGGCTGGGGTTTGGGGTGAGGGGTGGGGTGAGGTTGTGGTTTGGATGGGCGTGGTGTGAGGTTAGAGTTTGGGGGGTGTGGGGTAGGTTAGGGTTCTGGGTGGGTGTGGGGTGAAGTTGGGGTTTGGGGTGGGGTGTGGGGTGAGGTTGTGGTTTGGGTGGGTGTGGGGCGAGGTTGGGGTTTTGGGGGGTGTGGGGTGAGGTTGGGGTTTGGGTGGGTGTGGGGTGAGGTTGGGGTTTGGGGTGGGGGGTGGGGTGAGGTTGTGGTTTGGGTGGGTGTGGGGTGAGGTTGGGGTTTGGGGTGGGTGTGAGGTGAGGTTGGGGTTTGGGTGGGTGTGGGGTGAGGTTGGGGTTTGGGTGGGTGTGGGGTGAGGTTGGGGTTTGGATGGGTGTGGGGTAACGTTGGGGTTTGAGGGGTGTGGGGTGAGGTTGGGTTCTGGGTGGGAGTGGGGTGAGGTTGGGCTAGGTTGTGGTTTGGGGGGTGTGGGGTGAGGTTGGGGTTTGGGTGGGTGTGGGGTGAGGTTGTGGTTTGGTTGGGTGTGGCGTGAGGTTGTGGTTTGGGTGGATGTGGGGTGATGTTGGAATTGGGGGGGTCTGGGATAGGTTGGGGTTTGGGGGTTGTGGGGTGAGGTTGGGTGGGGGGTGTGGTGGAGGTTAGGGTTTGGGTGGGTGTGGGCTGAGGTTGTGGTTTGGGTGGGTGTGGGGTGAGGCTGGGGTTTGGGTGGGTGTGGAGTGAGGTTGGGGTTTGGGGTGGGGGGTGTGGGGTGAGGTTGTGGTTTGGGTGGGTGTGGGGTGAGGTTGGGGTTTGGGGCGGTGTCTGGTGAGGTTGGGCTGTGGGGAGGGGCCTTGGGGTAGGTTGTGGTTTCGGTGGGTGTGGGGTGAGGTTGGGGTTTGGGGGAGGTTTAGGGTAGGTTGTGGTTTGGTGGGTGTGGGGTAGGTTAGGGTTTGGGTGGGTGTGGGGTGAGGTTGGAGTTTGGGAGGTGTGGGGTAGGTTGTGGTTTGGTTGGGTGTGGGGTGAGGTTGTGGTTTGGGGGGTGTGGGGTGAGGTTGGGTTCTGGATGGCTGTGTTGTGAGGTTGGGGTTTGGGGGGTATGGGGTAGGTTAGGGTTTGGGTGGGTGTGGGGTGAGGTTGGGGTTTGGGGTGGGTGGTGTAGTGATGTTGTGGTTTGGGGCGTGTGGGGTAGGTTAGGGTTTGGGTGGGTGTGGGGTGAGGTTGTTGTTTAGGGGGTGTGGGGTAGGTTAGGGTTTGGGTGGGTGTGGGGTGAGGTTGGGGTTTGGGGTGGGGTGTGGGGTGAGGTTGTTGTTTAGGGGGTGTGGGGTAGGTTAGGGTTTGGGTTGGTGTGGGGTGAGGTTGGGATTTCGGGGGGGTGTGGGGTGAGGTTGGGCTTTGGGGGAGATGTGGGGTAGGTTTGGTTTGGGTGAGTGTGGGGTGAGGTTGTGGTTTGGGGGGTGTGGGGTAGGTTAGGGTTTGGGTTGGTGTGGGGTGAGGTTGGGGTTTGGGGTGGGGGCTGAGGTGAGGTTGTGGTTTGGGTGGGTGTGGGGAGAGTTTGGGGTTTGGGGGGTGTGGTGTGAAATTGGGCTTGGGGGCGTGGGGTAGGTTGTGGTTTGGGGGGTGTGGGGTAGGTTATGGTTTGGGTGGGTGTGGGGTGAGGTTGGGGTCTTGGGTGGGGGTGGGTTGAGGTTGTGGTTTGGGGGGTTGTGGGGTAGGTTAGGGTTTGGGTGGGTGTGGGGTAGGTTAGGGTTTGGGTGGGTATGGGGTAAGTTAGGGTTTGGGTGGGTGTGTGGTGAGGTTGGGGTTTGGGGGGGTGTGGGGTGAGGTTGTGATTTGGGTGGATGTGGGGTGAGGTGGGGTTTGGGGGGTGTGGGGTGAGGTTGGGTTCTGGGTGGGTGTGGGGTGAGGTTGTGGTTTGGGTGGGTGTGGGGTAGGTTAGGGTTTGGGTGGGTGTGGGGTAGGTTAGGGTTTGGGTGGGTATGGGGTAAGTTAGGGTTTGGGTGGGTGTGTGGTGAGGTTGGGGTTTGGGGGGGTGTGGGGTGAGGTTGTGATTTGGGTGGATGTGGGGTGAGGTGGGGTTTGGGGGGTGTGGGGTGAGGTTGGGTTCTGGGTGGGTGTGGGGTGAGGTTGTGGTTTGGGTGGGTGTGGGGTGAGGTTGGGCTAGATTGTGGTTTGGGGGATGTGGGGTGAGGTTGTGGTTTGGGGGTTGTGGGGTAGGTTAGCGTTTGGGTGGGTGTGGGGTGAGTTTGGGGTGGAGGTTGGGATGAGGTTGTGGTTTGAGTCGGTGTGGGGAGAGGTTGGGGTTTGGTGTGGTGTGGGGTGAGGTTGGGGTTTGGGCGGGTGTGGGGTGAGATTGAGCTTTGGGGGGTGTGGGGTGAGGTTGGGGTTTGGGTGTGTGTGGGGTGAGGTTGGAGTTGGGGGTTGTGATGGAGGTTAGGGTTTGGGGGGTGTGGGGTGAGGTTGTGGTTTGGGTGGGTGTGGGGTGAGGTTGGAGTTGGGGGGGTGTGGGGTGAGGTTGGGGTTTGGGTGGGTGTGGGGTGAGGTTGGAGTTGGGGGGGTGTGGGGTGAGGTTGGGGTTTGGGTGGGTGTGGGGTGAGTTTGTGGTTTGGGTGGGTGTGGGGTGAGGTTGGGGTTTAGTGGGTGTGGAGTAGGTTGTGTTTTGGGGGATGTGAGGTAGGTTGGGGTTTGGGTGGGTGTGGGATGATGTTGCGTTTTGGGGTGGTGTGGGGTGAGGTTGGGTGGGAGATGTGGGGTAGGTTAGGGTTTTGGTGGGTGTGGAGTGAGGTTGGGCTTTGGGTGGGTGTGGGGTGAGGTTGTGGTCTGTTGGAGTATGGGGTGAGGTTGGAGTTTGGGGGTGTGTGGGGTATGTTGGGGTTTGGGTGGGTGGGGGAGTGGGTGTAGGTGGGTGTGGGCTGAGGTTGGGGTTTGGGGGCGTATGGGGTAAGGTTGGGTTTGGGTGGGTGTGGGGTGGGTTGGGGTGAGGTATTTTTTGTGTGGGTGTGGGGTTAGGTTGGGGTTTGGGGGGTGTGGGGTGAGTTTGGGGTTTGGAGGGTTGTGGGGTGAGGTTGTGGTTTGGGGGATGTGGGGTAGGTTAGGGTTTGGGTGAGTTTGGGGTGAGGTTGGGGTTTGGGTTGGGGGGGTGGGGTGAGGTTGTGGTTTGGGTGGGTGTGGGGTTAGGTTGGGGTTTGGGGTGTGTGGGGTGAGGTTGTGTTTTGGGGGATGTGGGGTAGGTTAGGGTTTGGGTGAGTTTGGGGTGAGGTTGGGGTTTGGGTTGGGGGGTGGGGTGAGGTTGTGGTTTGGGTGGGTGTGGTGTGAGGTTGGGCTTTGGGTGGGTGTGGGGTAGGTTGTGGTTTGGGGGTTGTGGGGTAGGTTAGCGTTTGGGTGGGTGTGGGGTGAGTTTGGGGTGGGGGATGGGGTGAGGTTGTGGTTTGGGTGGGTGTGGGGTGAGGTTGGGGTTTGGTGTGGTGTGGGGTGAGGATGTGGTTTGTGTGGGTGTGGGGTGAGGTTGGGGTTTGGTGTGGTGTGGGGTGAGGATGTGGTTTGTGTGGGTGTGGGGTGAGGTTGGGGTTTGGGCGGGTGTGGGGTGAGCTTGGGCTTTGGGGGGGCTGTGGGGTGAGGTTGTGGTTTGGGTGTGTGTGGGGTGAGGTTGGAGCTGGGGGTTGTGGTGGAGGTTAGGGTTTGGTGGGGTGTGGGGTGTGGTTGGGTTTTGGGGGGGGGGTGGGATGAGGTTGTGGTTTGGGTGGGTGTGGGGTGAGGCTGGAGTTGGGGGTTGTGGTGGAGGTTAGGGTTTGGGGGGGTGTGGGGTGTGGTTGGGCTTTGTGGAGGGTGTGGGCTGAGGTTGTGGTTCGGGTGGGTGTGGGGTGAGGTTGGGGTTTGGTGTGGTGTGGGGTGAGGTTGTGGTTTGTGTGGGTGTGGGGTAGGTTGTGGTTTGGGTGGGTGTGGGGGGAGGTTGTGGTTTGGGTGGGTGTGGGGTAGGTTGTGGTTTGGGTGGGTGTGGGGGGAGGTTGTGGTTTGGGTGGGTGTGGGGTAGGTTGTGGTTTGGGTGGGTGTGGCATGAGGTTGGGATTTGGTGGGGTGTGGGGTGAGGTTGGGGTTTGGGGTGTATGGGGTAGGTTGGGGTTTGGGGTGTGTGGAGGGGGTTTGGGTGGGTGTGGGCTGAGGTTGGGGTTTGGGGGCGTGTGGGTTATGTTGTGGTTTGGGGGGTGTGGGGTGAGGTTGTGGTCTGGGTAGGTGTGGGGTGAGGTTGGGGTTTGGGTGGGTGTGGGGTGAGGCTGGGGTTTGGGTGGGTGTGGGGTGAGGTTGGGGTTTGGGTGGGTGTGGGGTGAGGTTGGGGTTTTGGGTGGGTGTGGGGTGAGTTTGTGGTTTGGGTGGGTGTGGGGTGAGGTTGGGGTTTAGTGGGTGTGGGGTAGGTTGTGTTTTGGGGGATGTGGGGTAGGTTGGGGTTTGGGTGGGTGTGGGATGATGTTGCGTTTTGGGGTGGTGTGGGGTGAGGTTGGGTGGGAGGTGTGGGGTAGGTTAGAGTTTTGGTGGGTGTGGAGTGAGGTTGGGCTTTGGGTGGGTGTGGGGTGAGGTTGTTGTCTGTTGGAGTATGGGGTGAGGTTGGAGTTTGGGGGTGTGTGGGGTATGTTGGGGTTTGGGTGGGTGTGGGAGTGGGTTTGGGTGGGTGTGGGCTGAGTTTGGGGTTTGGGGGCAAATGGGGTAAGGTTTGGTTGGGGGGTGTGGGGTGGATTGGGGTTTGGGTGGGTGTGGGGTGAGGTATTGGTTTGTGTGGGTGTGGGGTTAGGTTGGGGTTTGGGGTGTGTGGGGTGAGTTGGGGTTTGGGGGGTTGTGGGGTGAGGTTGTGGTTTGGGGGGTGTGGGGTAGGTTAGGGTTTGGGTGAGTTTGGGGTGAGGTTGGGGTTTGGGTTGGGGGGGTGGGGTGAGGTTGTGGTTTGGGTGGGTGTGGGTGAGGTTGGGGTTTGGGGGTGTGTGGGGTGAGGTTGGGCTTTGGGTGGGTGTGGGGTGAGTTTGGGTGGGGGGTGGGGTGAGGTTGTGGTTTGGGTGGGTGTGGGGTGAGGTTGGGGTTTGGTGTGGTGTGGGGTGAGGTTGTGGTTTGTCTGGGTATGGGGTGAGGTGGGGATTTGGGGGGGTGTGGGGTGAGGATGTGGTTTGGGTGGGTGTGGGGTGAGGTTGGATTTGGGGGTTGTGGTGGAGGTTAGGGTTTGGGGGGGTGTGGAGTGTGGTTGGGCTTTGTGGAGGGTGTGGGCTGAGGTTGTGGTTCGGGTGGGTGTGTGGTGAGGTTGGGTTTTGGTGTGGTGTGGGGTGAGGTTGTGGTTTGTGTTGGTGTGGGGTAGGTTGTTGTTTGGGTGGGTGTGGGGTGAGGTTGTGGTTTGGGTGGGTGTGGGGGGAGGTTGTGGTTTGGGTGGGTGTGGGGGGAGGTTGTGGTTTGGGTGGGTGTGGGATACGTTGTGGTTTGGGTGGGTGTGGCATGAGGTTGGGATTTGGTGGGGTGTGGGGTGAGGTTGGGGTTTGGGGTGTATGGGGTAGTTTGAGGTTTGGGGTGTGTGGAGGGGGTTTGGGTGGGTGTGGGCTGAGGTTGGGGTTTGGGGGCGTGTGGGGTATGTTGTGGTTTGGGGGGTGTGGGGTGAGGTTGTGGTCTGGGTAAGTGTGGGCTGAGGTTGGGGTTTGGTTGGGTGTGGGGTGAGGCTTGGGTTTGGGTGGGTGTGGGGTGAGGTTGGGGTTTGGAGGTTGTGGGGTGAGGTTGGGTTTTGGGTGGGTGTGGGGTGAGGTTGTGGTTTGGGGGGTGTGGGGTGAGGTTGGGGTTTAGTGGGTGTGGGGTAGGTTGTGGTTTGGGGGATGTGGGGTAGGTTGGGGTTTGGGTGGGTGTGGGGTGATGTTGCGTTTTGGGGTGGTGTGGGGTGAGGTTGGGTGCGAGGTGTGGGGTAGGTTAGGGTTTTGGTGGGTGTGGAGTGAGGTTGGGGTTTGGGGGGTGTGGGGTAAGTTTGGGGTTTGGGGGGTTGTGGGGTGAGGTTGTGGTTTGGGGGGTGTGGGGTGAGGTTGGGGTTTGGGTGGGTGTGGGGTGAGGTTGGGTTTTGGGGTGGGGGTGGGTTGAGTTTGTGGTTTGGGGGGTGTGGGGTGAGGTTGGGTTCTGGGTGGCTGTGAGGTGAGGTTGGGGTTTGGGGGATGTGGGGTAAGTTAGAGTTTGGGTGGGTGTGGGGTGAGGTGGAGGTTTGGGGTGGGGGTTGGGGTGAGGTTGTGGTTTGGGGGGTGTGGGATAGGTTGGGGTTTGGGTGGGTGTGGGGTGAGGTTGTGTTTTGGGTGGGTGTGGGGTGAGGTTGGGGTTTGGGTGGGTGTGGGGTGAGGTTGGGTTTAGGAGGTTGTGGGGTGAGGTTGGGTTTTGGGTGGGTGTGGGGTGAGGTTGGGGTTAGGAGGTTGTGGGGTGATGTTGGGATCTGGGTGGGTGTGGGGTGAGTTTGTGGTTTGGGTGGGTGTGGGGTGAGGTTGGGGTTTAGTGGGTGTGGGGTGAGGTTGTGTTCTGGGTGGGTATGGGGTAAGGTTGGGGTTTGGGTGGCTGTGGGGTGAGGTTGGGGTTTGGGTGGGTGTGGGTTAGGTTGGGGTTTGTGTGGGTGTGGGGTGAGGTTGGGGTTTGGGGGTTGTGCGGTGAGGTTGGGGTTTGGTGGGGTGTCGGGAGAGGTTGGGGTTTGGGTGGGTGTGGGTTAGGTTGGGGTTTGGAGGGTGTGGGGTGAGGTTGGGTTTAAGGTGGGTGTGGGCTGAGGTTGGGGTTTGGGGGTTGTGTGGGGTGAGGTTGGGGTTTGGGGGTTGTGGGGTGAGTTTGGGGTTTGGGTGTGTGTGGGGTGAGGTTGGGGTTTGGGGTGTGGGGTGTGTTTGGGGTTTGGTGGAGTGTGGGGTAGGTTGGGGTTTGGGTGGGTATGAGGTAGGTTGGGGTTTGGGTGGGTGTGGGGTGAGGTTGGGGTTTGGGTGTGTGTGGGGTGAGGTTGGGGTTTGGGGGGTGTGGGGTGAGGTTGGGGTTTGGTGGAGTGTGGGGTAGGTTGGGGTTTGGGTGGGTATGAGGTAGGTTGAGGTTTGGGGGGTGTGGGGTGAGGTTGGGGTTTGGTGGGGTGTGGGGTAGGCTGTGGTTTGGGTGGGTGTGGGGTGAGGTTGGGGTTTGGGGGGTGTGGGGCGAGTTTGGGGTTTGGGTGGGTGTGGGGTGAGGTTGAGGTTTGGTGGTATGTGGGGTAGGTTGGGGTTTGGGTGGGTGTGGGGTAGGTTGAGGTTTGGGGGATGTGGGGTGAGGCTGGGGTTTGGTGGGGTGTGGGGTAGGTTGGGGTTTGGGTGGGTGTGGGGTGAGGTTGGGGTTTGGTGGGGTGTGGGGTAGGTTGGGGTTTGGTGGGGTGTGGGGTAGGTTGGGGTTTGGGTGGGTGTGGGGTAGGTTGCGGTTTGGGGGGTGTGGGGTGAGGTTGGGGTTTGGTGGGGTGTGGTTAGGTTGTGTTTTGGGTGGGTGTGGGGTGAGGTTGGGGTTTGGGGGGTGTGCGGCGAGTTTGGGGTTTGGGTGGGTGTGGGGTGAGGTTGGGGTTTGGGTGTGTGTGGGGTGAGGTTGGGGTTTGGG
Organism: Isurus oxyrinchus; assembly: GCA_026770705.1. NCBI lineage: Eukaryota > Metazoa > Chordata > Chondrichthyes > Lamniformes > Lamnidae > Isurus > Isurus oxyrinchus. Next base: position 9,887,023 of record JANJGN010000002.1, on the reverse strand, counting down.
GGGTGTGGGGTGAGGTTGGGGTTTGGTGGAGTGTGGGGTAGGTTGGGGTTTGGGTGGGTATGAGGTAGGTTGAGGTTTGGGGGGTGTGGGGTGAGGTTGGGGTTTGGTGGGGTGTGGGGTAGGCTGTGGTTTGGGTGGGTGTGGGGTGAGGTTGGGGTTTGGGGGGTGTGGGGCGAGTTTGGGGTTTGGGTGGGTGTGGGGTGAGGTTGAGGTTTGGTGGTATGTGGGGTAGGTTGAGGTTTGGGGGATGTGGGGTGAGGTTGGGGTTTGGTGGGGTGTGGGGTAGGTTGGGGTTTGGGTGGGTGTGGGGTAGGTTGCGGTTTGGGGGGTGTGGGGTGAGGTTGGGGTTTGGTGGTATGTGGGGTAGGTTGGGGTTTGGGTGGGTGTGGGGTGAGGTTGGGGTTTGGTGGTATGTGGGGTAGGTTGGGGTTTGGGTGGGTGTGGGGTGAGGTTGGGTTTTGGGTGGGTGTGGGGTGAGTTTGGGGTTTGGGTGGGTGTGGGGTGAGGTTGGGGTTTGGGGGGTGTGCGGCGAGTTTGGGGTTTGGGTGGGTGTGGGGTGAGGTTGGGGTTTGGTGGTATGTGGGGTAGGTTGGGGTTTGGGTGGGTGTGGGGTGAGGTTGGGTTTTGGGTGGGTGTGGGGTGAGTTTGGGGTTTGGGGGGTGTGCGGCGAGTTTGGGGTTTGGGTGGGTGTGGGGTGAGGTTGGGGTTTGGTGGTATGTGGGGTAGGTTGGGGTTTGGGTGGGTGTGGGGTGAGGTTGGGGTTTGGTGGTATGTGGGGTAGGTTGGGGTTTGGGTGGGTGTGGGGTGAGGTTGAGTTTTGGGTGGGTGTGGGGTGAGTTTGGGGTTTGGGTGGGTGTGGGGTGAGGTTGCGGTTTGGGGGTTTGGGGTGAGTTTGGGGTTTGGGTGGGTGTGGGGTGAGGTTGGTGTTTGGGAGGTGTGGTGTAGGTTGGGGTTTGGTGGGTGTGGGGTCGGTTCGGGTTTGGGTGGGTGTGGGTTGAGGTCGGGGTTTGGGGAGGTGTTTGTTCCGGTCGGGCTGGGCTTTGGGGGATGGCTGGGTGGGGGTGAGAAACCGGCCTGGCAGTGGGGGTGGGAGTGCTGAGTTGTGGTGGGGTTGTGGGAGGGGTGCGGATTCCTGTGATTTGGGTAGCTCCTATCAGGGAGTTCAGTCCCTTGGGGATTTGAGGGGTGGGGGGAAGCTCTGTGGTCAGGCGGAGGGTTGGGGCACAGTCGGGCGTTTCGGGAAGTTGGGGGAGTAATTGCGGGGAGGGGAGTGCTGCGGGACTTCAGGAGTGTGAGGGGAGTCTCACGGGGGAGTTGCTGTGGATCTGTGTCCTCGAGTTACCCAGGAGTTCGAAGAGGTTTCAATTCTTCTAACTTTATCTGGGCAACTATTTATATAAATCGCGTTTTCAGATGTTCCCCAGGGCGGGGCAATTGGCTATTGGAAGTTTGTACTTCCTGTGCCGTGCAAACCTTACCTGGGAATTTCCAGGAGTGGAGGTTCCCCACTGCACCTTTTGGGTACCTGCCAAATACAACATCCCGGAGTTCGGAACTTACAGCCCATTGTGCTCAGGTTGTCTGAATCCGGGACACTGTCCCTTAATTTATTCTCCAACAGTTGGTCACCCAAGAGTACTTATATATATATATGATTTATATATATGTATGTATATGTACATATATATATATATATATATATATATGTACATATATGACTTTGTCAAGTATTACAAACCCGTTTCTCTTCTGTTAAAATTTGGGGGTCCCTGCTTGAAAACCACTGGATCTCTCACTCACAGCCGACATTGGTAAAATGTACAGCGCCCCGAACCCCATAAAATGAGCAAATGTACTGAATACAAAGCCCCCCTGCAACTGTCCCCCCCTACCACCCCCCCACTCCCCCTGCCCCACCCACAATGAAAATTTGCAGCTGATGCTTTCCTGTATAGTTGCACGGCTGTGAGTGGAAAGCAGGGATTTTTAACTTTACCGCACTGGGAAATACATTACTGAATGAGTCATTGGCAAAGGGATCTGACCTCTGTTTATAATGTGGGCTTTTCACACTATTTCCAACAAGCCGCACCCCCCCCCACCCCACACCACCCCCCCACCTCCACCCCCCACAGGCTGCACTGCAGAAGGATGACATTAACAGGCTGTGTTGCATGAGGTGGTGGGGACTATTTTAAAACAATCATCCCATTACTGCTCAGCTGGCTGTTGAGGACAGTTTACATTCCTATAAATCCCTTCCCGCCTGGATATCAGGGAATGCTTAACTTCCATGTGCGGCAAATCCGGGAGCAGTAGCGATTCCCAAATCCCAATAGTCCATCCACATCCTCTACCTTAAAGGGCTGGATAGCGAGCTGTGTTGCCCTCGCATACGCTCCATCTGTTTGAATAAACTGGCAGGAGAGAGGCAGGGAGGGGGGTGGGTGGAGTGTGTGTGTGTGTGTGTGTGTGTGGGGTGGGCTGGTGGTGTGGGGGTTGGAGGGGGTGGTGGTGTGGGAAGGAGGAGCAATAATTAGAAACCAGCCGTGGGCTTCAAATTGTTTCTGTATCATTTCCCGAGCACTTGCATAACAGAGACAAAATGCAGACAAAAGAAAGAGGGAGGGCAGGGGTAAGAATCAGAGAGGGAAAGGTGGGTGGTCCCACATTCTTTTAACCTGCTGTTTGGGGCCAGTGCCCTTGCTTGATTTCAGGCAATGTGCTGTGGCTGGCTTATTTCCCCTGCCTGAGTCAGCTGACCTTCTCAACCTGGGATGTGGTTTTGGGTTGTGTTGTGGGGGAGGGACAGAAGAGGAAGTCATGTTGAGTGAGTTTGGAGCAAGAGGACCACAGACTGATGAACGTTATACAAGTGATCTTAAAGGACCCCAATTAAACAGCTCAGATAGTCACTCTTGAACTGTATGTCACTGACTTTTAGCAACTAGCATGGCAACAATATGAATGCTTCAAGGATGGCCTCAAAGCATGAAGAGGTCACACATCCCCACCGACTCCTGGGAGTCCCTGTCTTGCTACCGGCCATTTGGCAGAATGCGTCGCGTTGAAAATGGATCGTGTCCGCAGGGACGCGATGTACAAGCCTCTAGATAAAGGGGGAAAAATCGTGCCCAACATCGCCCTCATACTGATGGCTACCTTTGTGTGTGGCTGCATCAAGCTGTGTGTAGACCCTCGGTATTCAAACACCAAGTGTCACTACGTGCTGAGGTTCTACTTGTCCCAGGTGTTGCGAAGGATGGGTCTGGCCACGCTAACGCGGAACGCTCCAAGTAGTTGGACCGTGCCGTACCACCTGTCCCTCGTGGAAAAATTTATGCAGAGAAACAGCTTTGACCACAAGTCCATCAGACAGTGGTCGGCCCATAACGTCTAACAGGCGCTGCGGGAGGAGGAGAGGGTGGATCCTGTGGGATGGTTCCCTGAGCAAACTGTCAAAGTCATTTGGCAGAATGCCTCACTGCCAGAACTTTCCAACAAGCACCAAGACGTAGCTTGGCTGGTGGTGAGAAAGGCCCTCCCTGTCAGATCCTTCCTACACGCCAGGAGTCTCACCCCCTCTGCACGTTGCCCTCGAGGTGGCTGTGGTGGGGACAAGACCGTTGTTCACCTCCTTGTGGAATGTGCCTTTGCAAAGAAGGTCTGGAGAGAGATGCAGTGGTTTCTGTTGAGGTTCATCCCGAGCAGCTCTGTGACACAGGACTCTGTGCTCTACGGGCTGTTCCCAGGGACACACACCGAGACAAACATCAGCTGCAGCTGGAGGATCATCAACTCGGTGAAAGACGCTCTTTGGTCTGCCCGAAACTTGTTGGTCTTCCAGCAAAAAGAGTTGTCCCCAAGCGAGTGTTGCAGACTGGCACATTCCAAGGTCCAGGTCTACGTGCTGAGGGACGCACTAAAGCTTGGGGCAGCCGCCACAAAGATGCAATGGGGAAGGGTCACTGTCTAAGACCTTTCTGCCACAGTGCACCGAAGGGCTGGGAACTGTTGAGAGCCACTCGGGCTGTACGGCTCACAATAAATGTATGCAGTGAATACTAATTGTATTATAATTGTATTGAAGCACCTCAGAGTGCAACATGATGTACGTTGATAACTCCAGTACCATTTGGCAGAATACCTAAGAAGCCTTCTCCTGATCCAAGTTGATGAGGCAGATATCCACACCCCTGTCTTGCACATAGGCAATCGTATCCCTGAGCAGCTCGAGGCTGTCAGAGATCTTCCTGCCCGGCACAGTACAGTTCTGGTCAAGGTAGAACACCAACTCCAGAGTGGACTTGACCCAATTGGCGATGACCATGGACAGAATCTTATAGTCCACATTCAACAATGAAATGGGTCACCAATTTCTAATTTCCTCCCTTTCCCCCTTGTGCTTGTAAATGAGGGTGATGATGCCTTTCCAAATGGATTCTGACACGCTGCCAGCCAGGAGCATACTCTCGTACACTTCTATCAGGTCTGGGCTGATCTAGTCCCACAGAGCTGAATACAACTCAGCTGGTAAGCCATTGCTTCCGAGAGTTTTACTCTTCTCAAAGGACTCAAGGGCCTTAGTCAGTTCATCAGGAGTTAGTGGTTTGTCCAGACTCTCCTGTGTCCTGTCATCTAAGACCTCTGTGATAGAGGACAGGAAGGACTGGGAGGCCGTGCTGTCTGTGGGCTTCACGTCATATAATCCGGCATAAAAGGATTTGCTGATCCTCAAAATGTCGGACTGCGATGACTTTACTGAGCCATCTTCTTCCTTCAGGCTGCTGATCACAGAGCTCTCTCTGTGTACCTTTTGGGAGAAGAAACATGAGCACGTCTCATCCTGCTCCACGGAGCAGACTCTGGACCAGAAGATGATCTTGGAGGCCTCCGGGGCAAAGAGCGAGGCTTGCTGGCTCTTCACCTCTTGGAGTTCCTCCTTGACATCGACCCCCATCGACTGCAGCCGGAGCAGCTTCTGCATGTATTTCTGGAGTCGGAACATTTCCCTCTGTTCCTTTCTAGCTTTCTGGATGCCTTTGAGGCTGAAAAACCTCTTGATGGTTTCCTTGATCGCTTCCCACCAGTGTGTCAGGGACTCAAAGAGGGGTTTCATGGTTCTCCAACCTTTGTAATCCCTCTTGAGTTCCTCGATGTTCTTTGGGGTCAGCAGTTGCACGTTCAGCTACCAACCCTCTGGCCTTCCTGTAAATGACAGTCAGCCAGTAGGAGGCAGCAGTTAGAAGAGACCGGCTTGACGTCGGTGAATCTGACAGTGAACACGCGGGACACAAACAGGAAATCTATCCTGGAACAGACGGACCCGTCAGGCCACGACCAGGTGTATCTACGCTGCGCTCCGTCTGCAGGGTTGCTGAAGACGTCGTGCAGCTTGGCATCCTTAACTGTTTCCATCAGGGATCTGGATGTAGCGTCCAATCTGCTGTCGGCCCTGCCGGATCGTCCTGCCGCATCGATGATGCAGTTGAAGTCACCGCCCAGAATGACCGGCCTGGAGGTCACCAGCAGCAGTGGGAGCTGCTGAAAAACCTCCAGCCGCTTGGCCCCTTGTGATGGGGCATAGACGTTAATTAACCAGACTGGAGCATTCTTGTACGTCTGTTACGACAAGGCACCTGTCCACCACATCCTTAACCTCGGAGATGGAAGGTGCCTCCCCGCAGCAGAATCCCCAGGCTGGAGGAACGAAAGTCGTTTCCTCCCAACCAGATCGATGGCCCATGGGACCACCATGGTGACCATTGCCTGTAGGAGCTGAGGTGCGGTATCGCACACTCCTGCAGAAACAACAGGTCAGCTTTGATCTTGGCAAGGTAGTCCAAGGTCGCAACACATTGTGTAGTAGATTTAATGATATGCACATTTATGGATACTATCTTTATCTCCATTTTTAAGCATTTTGTCGCTTACCAAACCTGTTGTCTTTGAGAGTTCCAGACCTTTGGTCTGCTCCTTCATACCCATGGTGTTCACAAATTGCCTCACTTTGGATGGGCTGAGGAAACTGTCCTGAACCTCCCCATTGGAGATGTTCCGCTCAGGTGGCATCTGGGTGTTCGTGCAAGGAACGAGCTTTGAACTGTTCTCTGCTGGAGAAGTCTCTCTGATCCACTCCCGCCCTGGGGCGTTGCTGCTCTCGGCTTCCCGGAGCTGGGGTGCGCTGGCCTCTTCGAGTTGTGGGCAAAGTTGGGGTGCACTGGTCTCTTCATTGTCTCCAAAGTTCTGGAACTCGGGGTGTCTCGTCCTCCGTCTCTCTTGAGCTTTGCCGCTTCTTCTGTAGGCCCTTGCCCTCCTTTGTCTGAAGAGCAGCTGCCCTTGTCATCCGATTCGGATGGGAGACGCCTCTTGCTACTTGTCTGGGAAGGGCCTTGGTCCTTTCTTAGCCCCTTCTTCTTTGACAGGATATCACACACCTACTTGGTGGATGTGCTCTCTAAAATGGGGTTTGGGGAGGGAATCCACAACTGGACCCAGCTGCTCTACACTAACATCAGTGGCAGAGTTTCAATCAATGGGTGGGAATCAGAAAGCTTTCCAATTAAATCTGGAGTCAGGAAGGGCTGCCCTCTCTCCCCTTTGTCCCCTTCACCATCAGGGCTGACGGCCTGAAGGTGCTGGGGATATGGTTCGGAGAGACCGGGACATGTGTTAGAAACTGGAAGGAGTGAGTGGCTATGATGGAAAGTAAACTAGGCATGTGGGAGCGAAGCTCCCTCTCCATTGCGGGTAAGAACCCGGTCATCAGGTGTGAGGCACTCTCGCTGTTGCTGTACGTGGCGCAGGTCTGGCCCATTCCACACTCCTGCGTGATGGCAATCACCCGAACCAACTTTCACTTTATCTGGAGGTCGAAAATGGATCGTGTCCACAGGGACGCGATGTACAAGCCTCTAGATAAAGGGGGAAAAAACGTGTCCAACATCGCCCTCATACTGATGGCCACCTTTGTGTGTGGCTGCAACAAGCAGTGCGTAGACCCTAGGTACACAAACACCAAGTGTCACTACATGCTGACGTTCTACCTGTCCCCGGTGTTGTGAAGGATGGGTCTGGCCACGCTGCTGCGGAACGCTCCAAGTAGTTGGACCATGTGGTACCACCTGTCCCTCGTGGAAAAATTTATGCAGAGAAACAGCTTTGACCACAAGTCCATCAGGCAGTGGTCGGCACTTAACGTCTTAGAGACTCTGTGGGTAAAGAAGAGGGTGGATCCTGTGGGATGGTTCCCTGAGCAGACTGTCAAAGTCATTTGGCAGAATGCCTCACTGCCAGAACTTTCCAACAAGCACCAAGATGTAGCTTGGCTGGTGGTGAGAAAGGCCCTCCCTGTCAGATGGCTGTGGTGGGGACAAGACCATTTTTCACCTCCTTGTGGAATGTGCCTTTGCAAAGAAGGTCTGGAGAGTGATGCAGTGGTTTCTGTTGAGGTTCATCCCGAGCAGTTCTGTGACACAGGACTCTGTGCTCTACGGGCTGTTCCCAGGGACACACACCGAGACAAACATCAGCTGCAGCTGGAGGATCATCAACTCGGTGAAAGACGCTCTTTGGTCTGCCCAAAACTTGTTGGTCTTCCAGCAAAAAGAGTTGTCCCCGAGCGAGTGTTGCAGACTGGCACATTCCAAGGTCCAGGTCTACGTGCTGAGGGACGCACTAAAGCTTGGGGCAGCCGCCACAAAGATGCAATGGGGGAAAGGTCACTGTCTAAGACCTTTCTGCCACAGTGCACCGAGGGACTGGGAACTGTATAGACCCCTCGGGCTGTATGGCTCACAATGAATTTATGTCTTGAATACTAATTGTATTATAATTGTATTGAAGCAGCTCAGAGTGCAACATGATTTATGTCGATAACTCCAATCCCATTGCACTGTCTGACTGTAATGACCATTTGGAGATGTCTGTAACGTTCATTGATCATATTGAAGCACCTCATGATCTATGTGGAAAACTTGAATCTGATTGCGCTTTTTGTGAAGGCCATTTTGAAATGGTTTGTAACGTTCTTTCACTTATTTTATGAATAAACTATATTGTTCCGAAAAAATAAACCAAAACCCAGAACGTTCACTCGGGGAGGCACCGCACATATCGAGAGACTTTGTCAGGAATGCATAGAGGTGTAGAGGTGGTTGAGGGAGCATTGGAGAGAGTTTACAAACCTTCAAACATCTCATCTGCCCCTGAGCACCACCTCCCCTGCACATGGCAGCGTCTGCAGATTGCGCATTGGACTTATCAGCTACCTCAGAACCCACCCAACCGGAGTGGAGGCAAAACACCCTCGGTCCCGAGCGACTGCCTCAGGAACATTAGGAACAAAACAAAAGCAAAGTACTGCGGATGCTGGGAATGTGGAATGAAAACAGAAAATGCTGGAAAGACCCAACAGGTCTGACAGCACCCGTGGAGGAGAGAGGTCATACGGACTCGAAACGTTAACCCTGTTTCCTCTCTCCGCAGATGCTGTCAGACCCGCTGAGTTTTTCCAGCATTTTCTGTGAAGGTTAGGAACGGTTCGACAGAACGGGAAGATTTCCTCAAGCGGCTGCGTGATCAGGAACGTTGTGAATAATTGGGGAGGTCCTTGTGTCTCTATCTCCAACCAGTGGGCCCTTTAAGGCTGGAAGGGCCACAGGACCGTGGAAATAACTCTTACCTTTCCTTGCTATTTAAGATGAGGCCAAAATCTCAGATGTTGCCATTCCACAGAAGCAAGAGAGATAAAAACACGTCGCTTGTTTACAAACCAGCTGGTACTTTGTTCAGTTTTTAGGAGTTACCAGGCAACCCTGAAGCAGGGCCTCCAGCCTGAGTCTCTGGCTCAGCTTTTTTTTTTATTTGTTCACAGTGTGTGGGCTTCGCTGGCCGGCTCCAGCGTTTATTGCCCACCCCTAGTTGCCCCTTGGGAAGGTGGTGGTGAGCTGCCTTCTTGAGCCGCTGCAGTCCATGTGGTGTAGGTACACCCACAGTGCTGTTAGGAAGGGAGTTCCAGGATTTGGACCCAGCGACAGTGAAGGAACTGCCGATGTATTTCCAAGTCGGGATGGTGTGTGGCTCGGAGGGGAACTTCCAGGCGGTGGTGTTCCCGTGTGTCTGCTGCCCTTGTCCTTCTGGATGGTAGAAGTTGTGGGTTTGGAAGGTGCTGTCTAAGGAGCCTTGGTGAATTCCTACAGTGCATCTTGTAGATGGTACACACTGCTGCCACTGTGTGTCAGTGGTGGAGGGAGCGAATGTTTGTGGATGGGTTGCCAATAAAATAGGCTGCTTTGTCCTGGACGGTGTCAAGCTTCTTGAGTGTTGTGGGAGCTGTACTCAGCCAGGCAAGTGGGGAGTATTCCATCACACTCCTGACTTGTGCCTCGTAGATGGTGGACAGGCTTTGGGGAGTCAGGAGGTGAGCTACTTGTTGCAGGATTCCCAGCCTCTGACCAGCCCTTGTAGCCACAGTATTTATATGGCTAGTCCAGTTCAGTTTCTGGTCAATGGTAACGTCCAGGATATTGTTATTGAGGGATTCAGTGATGGTAATGCCATTGGATGTCAAGGCGTGATTCTTTCTCGTTGGAGATGGTCATTGCCTGGCACATGTGTGGCGCAAATGTTACTTGACACTTGTCAGCCCAAGCCTGGATATTGTCCAGGTCTTACTGCATGGACTGCTTCAGTATCTGAGGAGTCATGAATAGCACTGAACATTGTGTAATCATCAGCGAACATCCCCACTTCTGACCTTAAGTTGGAAGGAAGGTCATTGATGAAGAGGCTGAAGATGGTTGGGCCTAGGACACTACCCTGAGGAACTCCTGCAGTGATGTCCTGGAACTGAGATGATTGACCTCCATCAACCGCAACTACCTTCCTTTGTGCTAGGTATGACTCCAACAAGCGGAAAAGTTTCCTCCTGATTCCCATTGACCCCAGTTTTGCCAGGACCCCTTGATGCCACACTTGGTCAAATGCTGCCTTGATGTCAAGGGCAGTCACTCTCACCTCAGCTCTGGAGTTCAGCTCTTTTGTCCATGTCTGAACCAGGAGCTGAGTGACCCTGGCAGAAACCAAACTGGGTGTCAGTGAGCAGGTTATTCCTGAGCAAGTGCCACTTGATAGCACAGTTGATGACCTCTTCCACCATTTACAGATGATGGAGAATAGACTGATGGGGCGGTAATTGGCTGTACTGGATTTGTCCTGCTTTTTGTGTATAAGGCAAACCTGGGCAATTTTCCACATAGCCGGGTAGATGCCAATGTTGTAGCTGTACTGGAACAGTTTGGCTAGGGTGGCAAGTTCTGGAGTACAGGTTTTCAATATTATTCCTGGAATAGTGTCAGGACCGATAGCCTTTGCAGTATCCAGTGCCTTTAGCCATTTGTTGATTTTGCATGGAGTGAATCGAATTGGCTGAAGACTGGCATCTGTGATGCTGGGGACCTCCAGGGGAGGCTGAGATGGATCATCCACTCGGCACTTCTGGCTGAAGATTGTTGCGAATGCTTCAGCCTTATCCCTTGCACTGATTTGCTGGGCTCCTCCATCATTGAAGATGGGGATATTTGTAGAGCCTCCTCCTGCAGTGAGTTGTTTAATTGTCCACAGCTGGATGTGGCAGGACTGCAGAGATTAGATCTGATCTGTTGGTTGTGAGATCGCCCAGCTCCCAGTGGATACCTCTCCAGCCTCTCAGTCTTAAGGTTGCTGTGTCCAGCCCAAGTACAGAGACTTCAGCCTTTTTTAAAATTCATTCACGGGTGTGCTGAAATCGAGGCTGAGGGTCCAGTGCCATACTGAGGGAGTGCTGCACCGTTGGAGGTGCCAGCTCTCAGATAAACTGAGGTCCAGACCATCAGTCATCAGCCAGTCTAGGAACAAGAAGCTGTCTACGAACGAAGTGCTGCGCTGCCGGAGGTGCCACCTGTCAGATAAACTGGGGCCCCGAGCACTCTCATGGTAGAAGAGATGGGGAATTCTCTCTGGTGTTCTGGGAAATATTTATCCCTCGACCACCGTCACTGAAACTGATTATTTAAGATTCTGAGGGGGCTCGACAGGGTAGATGCCAATAGGATGTTTCCCCTCGTGGGGGAATCTAGAATTAGGGGGCAGAGTTTTAAAATAAAGGGCTCCCAAGACGGAGGTTAGGAGAAATTTCTTCTCCCAGAGGGTTGTTAGTCTGTGGAATTCTCTCCCTCAGAAAACAGTGGGTCTGGGGGAGAGAATATTCAAGGATATTCAAGGCTGAGTTAGACAGGCTTTTGGTTGACAAGGGAGTCAAAGCTTTTGGACGGTAGAGAGGAAAGTGGAGTTAAGGTCAGAGTCAGTTCAGCCAGGATCTTACTGAATGACTTGGGAGGCTGTATGACCTACTCCTGCTCCTATTTCTTATGTTCCGACGTTATTATTTGGTCATTATCACCTTGCTGTTTATGGGACCTTGCCGTGCTCAATTTGGCTGCTGCATTTCTTGCAACACAGCGGTGACTACACGCGAAAATATTTCAATGACTTTTGTTAAAGGTGCTCTCCAACTGCAAATCTTTACTGAAGGAAAATCGAAGTGAGTAGGAAAGTTGGAACCAGGTCCCAGTACGAATGATGATACGTTGGTATGAAATGTTATAAAGTTATCAGAAGCTGGCCTGTCCTCACATTTATAAACATACACATGAACGTCCCAATTAGGAGCAGGAGCAGGCCATTCAGCCCCTTGAACCTGTTGTGCCATTCAATAAGATCACAGTTGAGCTGACTGTGGCCTTGACTCCGCTATCCTGCCTATCCCCGAAAACCCTTTGACTCCCTTGTAAATCAAGAATCTAACTCAGCCTTGAATGAATTCAATAATCCTCCGCTGCTTGCTCAGGCAAGTCAATTCCACAGACGTCAACAACCCTTTGCGAGAAAGAAATTGCTCCTCATCCCCGTCTTAAAAGGGAGGTCTCTCATTTTTAAACTGTGTCCCCTAGTTCCAGACTCCCCCACAAAGGGGAACCAATCTTTCAGCATCCACCCCGCCAAGTCCCTGCAGGATCTTATGTGTTTCGATCAGATCACCCCTCATTCTTTTAAACTCCAGTGGACACCAACCTGCTCAGCCTGTCCTAAGACAGCCCCCTTCCTCGCAGGACTCAGCTGAGTGAACCTCGGGACTCTTTCCAATGCCATTATATTTTCTGGTGGCTTTAAGGATTACGCCGTTTTGTCTGAGAAGGGCAACCTTTACCTGGTCTGGCAAAGGAAGTAACGAAACAAGCCTCTCCGATGACGCAGTTGCTGAATGCACTGGGCAAGCAGGAAGTAGTGCATTTTATGTAATACTGGGTCACAGCGCTCAGAAATGCTCCAAAGGCTTTATAAATCACTCTGGAGTTCACTGGCTGTTGTCATCAGGGTGAACATGTCAGCTATTTTGCACCGTTAGATGCCGCAAACAGCAATGAGTTGAATGCCAAGCTGCAGTCGATTCCTAATGTCCAAGGCTGGTTTTGCTCCCTCCCAACATTATCCCACTCCCTTGAAGCAAGTGACCCTGGATTAACAGAAGACTATAACCTGATGGTCACGGATTGAGGGAAGAATGTTGGTCAGGTCACTGGGGAAATGCGTCTGCTTTTCTCCGAAATGTGCCGCGAGATGGTGAAACCTGTCTGCATGGTGTTCGGTGGAATGTCTTCCAAGGGTTGGTGCCTCTGACAATGCAGCCCTGCATCTGTACTGCACTGCAGCCATCCCTGAGCTGGATTCCGGCTGTGTTGGACAAGAGTTGCGAGGGGAGTTGGGGGGGGGGGCAAAGAGAGGGGGTGAATTGAAGAAATGTAAGTGAGAAATCAGCTGGAATTCTCTGCTCCCATTGGCGGCAGGCGTCATGGTGGACAGTGGGAGGAGAATTCGGTGGGAGGGGTAGAAATCTCAGTGGGACTATCCGATCGTGAATTCCGCTGGAGGCCGGCGTGAACGTGATTTGCATCCCGCTAATGGGATGGAAAATGAGGCCCGGCCGGAATCGCCCCCCCCACTCCCCCCCTCCACCCCCCCATTTACCGTGACACCTGCGGGAAAACACGCCGGCCCAGAACGCGTCTGGACAAGGGTGGCGTGCGGAACTTACTGTTAGGGCCTCGCTCAGACCCCGGACATCGGAGGAGGGAAGATGCTGGAGTCTTACAGCCACCGGACCCTGGAGGAACACGCGCACCGGATGCTGGTGGGGGCGGTGGGGTGCGGGGGATGGTCTAGGCGTGAGTGGGATAGGAAGGTGTACCGTGGGGGAGGTTGAGGTTGGAAGTTGGGTGGAGGGGCATCAGAAGTCTCTGGGGGGGCTGAAGTTGCAAGGGTTGGGGCGAGGGTGTAGGGGTGAAGTTGGAAGGGTGGGGGCAAGAATTTGGGGGGTGAAATTGGAAGGGTGGGGGGTGAGGGTGCCGGGGGGGCGAAGTTGGAAGGGTGGGGGGGCGAGGGTGTCGGGGGGGTGAAGTTGGAAGGGTGGGGGTGAGGGTGCTGGGGGGGCGAAGTTGGAAGGGTGGGGGGGCGAGGGTGTCGAGGGGGGGTGAAGTTGGAAGGGTGGGGGCAAGAGTTTGGGTGGTGAAATTGGAAGGGTGGGGGGTGAGGGTGCCGGGGGGGCGAAGTTGGAAGGGTGGGGGGGCGAGGGTGTCGGGGGGGTGAAGTTGGAAGGGTGGGGGTGAGGGTGTCGGAGGGGTGAAGTTGGAAGGGTGGGGGGGGCGAGGGTGTCGGGGGGGTGAAGTTGGAAGGGTGGGGGGGTGAGGGTGCCGGGGGGGTGAAGTTGGAAGGGTGGGGGGGCGAGGGTGTCGGGGGGGTGAAGTTGGAAGGGTGGGAGTGAGGGTGTGGGGAGGGTTAGCTTGGTGGGGGGAAGGAAGGTGTTCTGGGGGGGCAGGGAGAAGGGAGTTTGCAGGGAGGGGATTGTATGGGGGGGAGGAGGGAGTACTGGGGGAGGAGGGTGTGATGGGGAGAATGTTGCAAATGGGGAGGCAGGTCTAAGGGGTTAGAAGGTGTAGTGGATGGGGTTCGGAGATGGGTAGGTTTCGGGAGAAGGAGGGAGTTGGTGGTGGGGGGGGGTAGTGTCCAAGGCGAGTTGGGAGTTCGGAGGGGGAAAGGTGTCCAGGGTTGGGGGGGGGAGGAGGGAATTCAGGGAGGAGATGGTGTCACCAAGTGGGGGGAATACAGGGGGAGGAAGGAGTAAGGGTAGAGATAGGATTAGGGGTGAGGAAGGTATTGGTGAGGGGTGAACGTGCAAGGGACTGACTGTCTCCTGGGGAGCAAACTGAGGATGGGTGTGGTAGGAAGGAATGGTGAGTGTGAGAGGGGGCAGAGGGAGCCGGCAGGGTGGGAGGGTGAGGGTGCGATAGTATCGGTAGAAGGGGCAGCGAGGGTGGTTGGTGGGGAAACGGAGGCAAACACGTACCCTGAGGGTGGGAAGCAGGAGGTTCGGGAAGTCAATGTGGATGGGGGTGGGATTTTCAGGAAGGTAGGGAATGTGCACGTTCACCTGGACATTCCTGAAGGAGAAGGAGAAGGGTTGGTAGGTGACGAGGAGGAGATTGAAGGTGAGGCCAGTGGGCTCCACAGTGAGTGCGGGGGGGGTGTGGGTTGGGGGTGGTGGTGGGGGGGGGGGGTGGTGGTGGGGGTGGAGGACATGGGTAACTGGGGGAGGAGAAAGGATGAGGAGCTTGTCTCAAACTTGACAACAACATTTCACAGAAATCGATAGTGAGCGGAGTTGGTCGAGCATGGACGCTGCATGGGAGTGGGATCAGTGGGTGGGTGGAGGTGCAGCTCGGCTCAGATGGAGAACTGAAAGGGAACCCCAGCAGGCAGCACTGAAGATACTCTGGACAGTGAGATGAGTGTGATGGAGGAAGGCTCTGCGTGTGTGGGAGAGGCTTGCATGAGGCTCTGAAAGGTCCTGCCCCCCCCCACACACACACACACACACTTCTCCCCCCAGATTCACTCCTGGTCTCGCTGCGTGGAGCTGAATTGCCAGTTGTCAGGGGCAGGAGGAGGAGGAATGCATGGGGAGGACTCGCTAAGCCTGTCAATGAAGCTGAAAGACAACATTACACAATATCCAGTGAAAGTGAATATATTTTCAGATTATAAAGTGACAAAATGTGTTCACCTGTGTAACAACTTGTGATCGGAATTTCCCAACTTTCTAGACCTACCGCTGCTTCTAGGTGCTGCCCTGACATCCGCAGCAGGGATAGAGACAGCCTGTGCAATGATTGGTCCTGTTGTCTCTTCGGCTTGTGTCCTGTGGAGGTCCAAGGCCTTGGGGGCCCCGGCTTACTTTGGTTGTCCCGCTGTGGGCCAGCTGCTCCCTCTGCGGTGACAGAGGACAAGGCTGAGGGGGTTACAGGCAAAAGGGGGCTAGGAGAGAGAGGACAGCCTCTGAGATTCCTGAGTGGATGACCCAGGGGTGTCCAGCCGCCGCTCCTCCTCCCTTCGGGTGCCCGAGGGCCCTGGCCTGACTCCTTGAGGGGAAGGAGCATCGAGGTGCCCTGTTTCCCCCTCGCGTTGCTGCTGCAGAAACTCACCCATGGTTACTGCGATGGAGTGCAGGTCTACACACATCTCTGCATTGTGCAGGACCAGTGTCTCCTTGGCATCGCCACCCTTCCCATGGAGACCTCCATATAGGCACATGTGGGCACCACTTCATCAGAGAGCAGGCAGACACACTCCTCCGACTCATGTGCCACTCTGTTGAGGGTTTCCAACAGCTCTGTGTGATGTTCTCCCACCTTCTGCTGACTCTCCAGGATGAGTTGGAAGGCCGAATCCTAAGGCTCATCATCTGACTCGGACCTCGCAGATACCTCTTCCCCAGCAGTCCTCCGAGTGCCGGGGCGCTGGGCTGAACCTGCCTCCTCCTGCTGCGGACACGTGTGTCTGTGTGGGGAGCACCAGATTGTGAACCCTGAGCCTGCTCCAGATATAGGTCCCACCGAGGTGTGTGTCCCTGCGCTGGTGGAGGGTGTGGGTAAGCACTGTGATGGGTCTTCCAGGCTGCTTATTCCCAGCTTTTCAATGGAGGAGGTGTCCCTTTGGCTGGAGGTGAGGGTGTGGATGGAGCTGAGGGACTGGCTGGCTGAGGGTGTTGGTCGCTTGGCGGAGATCCCTGTGAACCAAAATGGAGATAATGAGTGCCTGGCAGCAGAGTTAAAGCAGGAGAGAGAGACACTCACAGTTTCATTGAGAGAGGGATGATGTGGTGCAGGATCCTCACGTGGGTGTTCACCACTAACCTCAACGTCACCGCAGACCCGGTCCACGTCTTCACCAGTCAGCGCGATGGTACGCTCCTCAAAGTGATTGAGGGGTCTAATGTGGACCACTCCACCCCTGGTTGCTGACGTCTCCCTGCTGATGTGAACCAGCTTCTCCTGCATGAAAACAGATGGAGAGTGTGTGAGTGGGATGCACGGCACTGCAGATGATAAGGACGCGTGGAATGTTTGTGTGGTGAGCGGAGACATGGGCGGGATGAGGACGTGAGCTCCAGGGGACACGAGCCTGATAGAGATATGAGGGTGTGTGTGAGAGTTAGTGGTTTTGTCCCTTGGGGTGTGAGATCCCTGTGGACGTGTGACGGGTTTGTGAGTGTGTGAGTTGAGACCGATCGAGTGGCTGACTTACCCTGCCAAAACGGATGAATCATTCATCCTCTTCCTGGCTGACCTCCTCTGTGCTCCGTTGGCTCTGGCCTGCTGCTACCACCGCCTCCAGATTGACTCTGGTGGACACCCTGCGGCCAGAGTAAGGGGGGAGGGTAGAGGTGCTTGTGGCGGTGCCCCAGAGGGAGAAGGCTGTCGTCACATTTGCTTTCAGGACTGTCTGTCGCCCGGAGCAGTCCTGGTCTGTAGATGTGAAGTAAGCTGCGTTCTGCAGCACTTTAAATACGGCCCCCCCTCCCCCCCCCCCATCGGAGTGAGGAAGTGTGAGGTCATGGTGTGGTGCGCTATTCCGAGCCCACCCACCAGCGATCCGGCGTGTTTCCCGTGAATGTGTTATTAATGAGGTGGGGCGCAGTGGGAATGGGACAATACCACACCATTGCCGCTGCGGCTGGCAAGTAAAGCGTTACTTTTCACGCCTGGCACCGCACTTTGTATAACCCTGGGACGATCCTGCCAATTGATGGTGACCAAAGGCAGAGGATAGAGGTCGAGGGGGTGTGGGGGGGTGGGGGGGTGGGTGGGAAGGACTTGCATTTATATAGCGCCTTTCACGACTTCCGGGTGCTCCAAAGCACTTTACAGCTGTTGGAGTACTTTTTGAAGAGTGGTCGCTGTTGTAACGTAGGAAATGCAGCAGCCAATCTGCGCACAGCAAGCTCCCACGAAACAACGATGTGACAGTGACCAGATAATCCGTTTTTATGATGTTGGACTGAGGGACGATTATTGGCCAGGGCACCAGGGAGTACTCCCCCCACCCCCACCCCCCCACCAACCCCCACCCACCGGCTGTTCTTCAAAATAGTCCCATGGAATCCTTCCTACTTACCCGGGAAGCCCAGGGCCTCGGAGAAGTGGGAGGAGACAGAGATAAAACAAGCGAAAGAGGAATGAGGGCCGTTAGAGTGGGCCCGCCATGCAGTTCCCTAAATGTTAGGGTTAAGGAGTAAAATGAGGCTTGATGGTGAAAAAGGAAATGAGTAAAAGAATACTTGGTGTTTCAGAATTCCCTGTTGCTGACAGTAATTGCTTCTGACAGACAAAGGAACACTGGCATCCTCGCACAGAGAGGGAGTGAGCGAACACGGGTAATTAGCTGGGATCTGTGAGTCATTTTGTAAAGGGCTGGTTCAGCCTGTGGTTTGCAGTATAAACAATGTGAGGAAGGTAAGTACACGCTGATAACTGATGGCATTTTAAGCCGAGGCTCAGATCAGATCACCAGCTCCTTCAGCCGAGGGAGGATGGGGAACACACAATTAAGGGGAATTGAATCGGAACGGCCAGCTATCTACCCAGAAATGGAAGAGGAAACTTTGGAGCAAGGGCTAGTGAATCATTGTAATCTTTAACAGCTGGTCCTACAGGCTTGTTCAAGTTTAATTCCTCCGATAGTGGGGGAGGGGTGAGGATACAGGCTGCGAGGAACTACCAGAAGCTGCTGATTTTAATTCAGGATTCTGGGAGCCTAGTGGCCTGTGGTCTGGCTCCTGGTCTTCAGCATCCTCACCCCCCACCCACCCCTGATAGGGTCGCCAAACCCCAGCTGGACATATTCCTGGATGATTCATGACTTGACCGTCCCTCCTCCAAATGCCCTGCTAACTGAAACATGGGCCTGGGCTGCCCCTCACAAATTGTGGACAGTCGGGAAACGGCCCTTCATTGACCAGTCAAAGGCCTCAATTGGGGTGTAGCCCCCCCACACCCCCAACCCCGCCCCCACCCGTTGCAAAATTGCTGCTGTCAGGGCTATGGTGGGCAGAGAGGTGGCAGGAAGGCCACTGGCAGAATGTTCTGGGCTCCCCTACCTTGTAAGCCCACTGGCAGCAGACCATAACATTCTGCCCGCCCTTTATCCCTAAGTCCAATATTTAATAAATGAACGTGGTCAAAGATGTTCACTGAAACAGTAATTTGGTCTTTCTGGATACTTCAGGGCAGTTCTGGAGGGTTGGCACCCCTAGCCCATGGGTCTACATGTCTGCTGGCAAGATACCATTGTTTATAAATCCCCCCCATGGCCTTGACCCTTCCTATCTCTACAGTCCCCTCCAGCCCCACAACCATCTGAGATATCTGGGCTCCTCCAAATCTGGCCTCTTGCACTTCACTGATTTTAATCACTTCACCATTGGCGGCCGTGCCTTCAGCTACCTGGGCCAGAAGTTCCGGAATTCCCTCCCTAAACCTTCTCTGCCTCTCTACCTGACTTTCCTCCTTCCAGATGCTCTTCATACCTCTTTGGCTAAGCTTTTAGCTGTCCTAATACCTCCTTGTGTTGCTTGGTGCCAAATTTTACCTCACAATCGCTTTCATGAGGAGCCTTGGGGCTTCTGACTGTGTGAAAGGTGCTATAGAAATGCAAATTGCTGTTGAAAGAAAGATCTTGCATTTCGATACAGAAGGAAGTATAGACAGTCCTCCATCACCACCTACACCTCAACCCCCTCCCACGGCACCTTCCCATGCAACCACAGAAGGTGCAACACCTGCCCCTTTACTTCCCCTCTCCTCACCGTCCAAAGGCCCAAACACTCCTTTCAAGTGAAGCAGCATTTCACTTGTACTTCCCTCAATTTAGTCTACTGCATTTGCTGCTCCCAATGTGGTCTCCTTTACATTGGAGAGACCAAACGCAGACTGGGTGACTGCTTTGCGAAACACCTTCAGTCTGTCTGCAAGCATGACCCAGACCTCCCTGTCGCTTGCCATTTCAACACTCCACCCTGCTCTCTTGCCCACATGTCTGTCCTTGGCTTGCTGCATTGTTCCAGTGAAGCTCAACGCAAACTGGAGGAACAGCACCTCATCTTCCAACTAGGCACTTTACAGCCTTCCGGACTGAATATTGAGTTCAACAATTTCAGATCATGAACTCTCTCCTCCATCCCCACCCCCTTTCTGATCCCTCCTTTTTTTCCCAATAATTTATATAGATTTTTCTTTTCCCACCTATTCCCATTATTTTTAAATGTATTTCCATCCATTGTTTTATCTCTAACTATTAGCCTATTTCGATCCCTTCCCCCCATCCCACCCCATTAGGGCTCGTCACTTACTTGTCCTGCTTTCCACCCTTAATGTCTCCATTATCACATTCCTTAGTTAATATCACCACCATCAACACCCCTTTGTCCTTTTGTCTATGACATCTTTGGCAATCTCTTCTTTGCCTCCACCTATCACTGGCCCTCTATCCAGCTCTACCTGTCCCACCCCCTTCAACCAACTTATATTTCACCTCATTTCTATATTTCCTTAGTTCTGATGAAGAATCATACGGACTCGAAACGTTAACTGTGTTCCTCTCTGCAGATGCTGTCAGACCTGCTGAGTTTTTCCAGCTATTTTTGTTTTTGTTTCAGACAACTTGGAGGTCCTGTATTCAGTAAAATCCATCGGATACTATAACATTTAGAAGGTACATCCCACCTAACTTTCTTACAGCAGTGATTTTACCAAGGCAGCAAGGACATTAACCATTCATATTTCATTTTCTAACCATTAGAATTGAACTGGCTACCCTCCTTGAGGCCGATGGCCTTTGTCACTGTTTACTAGGTAAGGGCAAAAACTGATGCAATCAGTCCCTTTTGGCCCATCATTGTTAGACTGCTCACTTTCTGCTCAAACACACAAGTGACATCTGCCTCATGACCCAGGAATTCACCGAATCACAGAATTTTATCAGCACAGAAGGAGGCTGGTCAGCCCATCATGTCTCCACCAGCTCTGCAAATGAACATTATGACCTACTGTCTTTGCCCTGCCTTTTTCCTGTACCCTTTCACGTTGTTTCTGTTCAAATAATCATCTAATGTCCTCTTGAATGCCTCGATTGAACCTGCCTCCAACACATTTCCAGGCAGCGCATTCCAGACCTGAGCCACTCGCTGTGTGAAAAATCTTTTTCTCACGTCGCCTTTGCTGCTTTTGCAAATCGCTTTAAACCTGTGTCTTCTCCTTCTTGATCCTTTTATGAATGGGAACAGCTCCTCCCTGTCTACCCAGTTCTGACCCTCATGATTTTGAACATCTCTATCAAATCTCCCCTGAGCCTTCTTCTCTCCAAGGAGAACAGTCCAAAACTCTCCAATATATCCTCATGGTGAAGTTTCTCATCCCTGGAACCATTCTTGTAAACCTCTTCTGCACTCTCTCCAATATGTTCACGTCGTTTCCTATAATGTGGCGCCTAGAACTGTACACAATATTCCAGCTGAGGTCTAATGAGTGTCTTATATAAATTCAGCATAACCTCTCTGCTCTTGTACTCTATGCCCCTATTAATAAAGCCCAGGATACTATATGCTTTATTAACTGCTCTCTCCACCTGCCCTACCACTTTCGATGATCTATGCACATATACACCCAGGTCTTCCTACTGCTGCACTCCCTTCAAAATTTCTCCCCTTATTTTATACTGCTTGTCCATGTTCTTACTACCAAAATGCATCACGTCACACATCTCTGCATTGAACTTCATCTGCCACCTATCTGCCCACTCCACCAACTTGTCTATGTCCGCTTGAAGTTCCACACCGTCTTCCTTGCAGTTCACAACACTCCCAAGCTTTGTATCATCCGCAAACTTTGAAATTGTCCACTGCACACCAAGATCTAGATCATTAATATATATCAGGAAAAGCAAGGGTCCCAATACCAACCCCTGGGGAATTCCACCACAAACCTTCCTCCAGCCTGAAACATATCCATTGACCATTACTCTCTGCTTCCTATTTTTCAGCCAATTTTGTATCCACATTCCTCCTATCCCTTTTATTCCATGAGCAATAACTTTTCTCACAAGTCTGTTGTGTGGCACTGCATCAAATTCCTTTTGAAAATCCATGTATACCACAACAACAGCATTACCCTCATCGACCTTTTCTGTTACCTCTTCAAAAAACTCCAGAAAGTTAGTTAAACATGATTTCCCCTTTAGAAATCCACACGGGCTCTTCCTTATTAACCCATATTTTTCCATGTGACTACTAATTCAATCTGGAATAATTGTTTCTGGAATCTTGCCCACCACTGAAGTTAAACTGACTGGTCTGTAATTGCTGGGCTTATCCTTATAACCTTTTTTGAACAAGGGTGTAATGTTTGTAACTCTCCAGTCCTCCGGCACCTCCCCTGAGTCTAGAGAAGACTGAAAAATTATGGCCAGTGCCCCTACAGTTTCTACTCTCACTTCCTTCAATATCCTTGGATGTGTCTTGTCAACTTTAAGTACTGACAGTCTATCCAATACTTCCTCCCTATCAATTTTGAACCATTCTAGTGACAGCATTTCCTCATCTGTCACTATTGATATGTTAAACCAATTTAAAGGATGGAGGCTCGCTATTGTGGCTAAGTTTCAGAAAGCATCATACCCCATTTATCAAACCTATTACTTGAACCTTTCACCTTGGACTGTATCATCTCTCATTTTTAAGAACTATCTTCTTTTGCATAGTCATAAAATGCCCCATCGTGCTTCACAGGAGTGATTATCTGACAAAATTTGAAACTAAGGGCAAAATTTTAGGCTGGGGGGATTTTATAGTCCCTCTGAAGTCAATAGACCTTTGAATGCCTTGCTGCATTTTACAGACCCACCCCCACCATGACAGGGCTGTAAAATTCTGCCCTAAATGATGTTGGTTGGGGGAGAATATTGGCAAGTACTAAATGGATCCAAGGCAGGGTGGTGAAGTACAAAACAAGACTTGTTAGTAGGTGTATTTGCAGGATGCAGCGTCACAGATCTCTGTCTCCCAAGCACCAACTTCATGTTCCAGCTGATTCTCATTATGTGTGCTCTCCATCCTTCATCAACCAATGCACATCGCCTGCGTATCTTTGACAACATAATCAACCAACCATTAGCAGTGAGTACACCGGGGAGAGCTACTCTGCTCGTCTTTGAAATAACACCATGAATTTTTTTACGTCTACTTGAGAGGACTTGGGAGTGGGGGGGGGGGGGGGGGGGTGGGGGGGGTGGGGGGCGCGGGGTGGGGGGTGGGTGTTGGTGGAGTTGGGTCCTCGGTTTAATATCTCCTCTGAAAGATTCCATAAGTAATTTTGCTTCTGATCCAGAAAACTGTTTCATCGAGAAGTTCGGAGGAGGAGTGCGATGTGAAAGATAGACATCATTAAACACAAGAGCAGTCACTTGCCAGTCACGTCCGAGGTGAGCGTTTATCTAACAGTTTAATTTGATTTTATTTTTACCCTTTAGTTGTTTTGCATGACCGGTTTTAATTTACAGGTTTGCCTCGAACTTTTAAAATGTTAATATCATTCCACTTGATCTTTTCCACAGGCTCAGGTGTATCTGAAGGCAGTGCAATAAATTAACTACAGCAGCACCACATTGTCTTCCTGGCCCTCACCTCACATGAGCCCCACACGTGTGCCTCATCACAGGGAGTGGGGAGGTGGCAGGAATGCCAATCATGAGTAAATACCCTTAGCTAACTTTACGATCGGTATCTTGGGAGCTGTATTGTTCCCATTTACGGAGCTGAGGGGAAAGAGCAGTGGGGGGAGAGTCAAACAAACGGGAGATCTCTTTCGGAGGTCCGGCTCAGGTATGATGGGCCAAAGGGTCTCTGTCTATGCTGTGCGATTCTGTGAGTCATTTCCTCTCCGGCTTAGAGAACTCGAGTAACTCAGCGCAGACCTGATCCGGGGCCAGCGATTTTATCTGGCCTGAACCCGTTTGATGTCAAGTATGGCTCATTTCCTCCCTGAGAGATAAAGGAGGGAGTCCAAATAAAAGCACACCCAACAAGCTGGAACATAGTGCAGCTCCACGGACAAGCACTTATACTGAGGAAAATCATGGGCTATGTATCTGCAATAATGCTCGATGCTCTCTTTGTGAGCATGTAGGTTTGCTGTGGCTGGTGAGTTTGGGATGTGGAAAGGGGAGCGGAATCATTCATTTAGTGCTTTTTGGGATGTTTTCCTGTGAACCAATCTTCCCTCTGAGTAAATAGCCTCTAATCTGGGTAAATGCCCTCTAATCTGGGTAAACACCCTCTTAACTGGGTAAACACCCTCCTATCTGAGTAAATAGCCTCTAATCTGGGTAAACGCCCTCTAATCTGGGTAAACACCCTCCTATCTGGGTAAACACCCTCCTATCTGGGTAAATAGCCTCTAATCTGGGTAAATACCCTCTAATCTGGGTAAACAACCTCCTATCTGGGTAAACACCCTCCTATCTGGGTAAATAGCCTCTAATCTGGGTAAATGCCCTCTAATCTGGGTAAACACCCTCCTATCTGGGTAAACACCCTCCTATCTGAGTAAATAGCCTCTAATCTGGGTAAACGCCCTCTAATCTGGGTAAACACCCTCCTATCTGGGTAAACACCCTCCTATCTGGGTAAACACCCTCCTATCTGGGTAAATGCCCTCTAATCTGAGTAAATAGCCTCTAATCTGGGTAAACACCCTCCTATCTGGGTAAATGCCCTCTAATCTGAGTAAATAGCCTCTAATCTGGGTAAATGCCCTCTAATCTGGGTAAACACCCTCTAATCTGGGTAAATACCCTCTAATCTGGGTAAATACCCTCTAATCTGGGTAACCACCCTCCTATCTGGGTAAACACCCTCCTATCTGGGTAAACACCCTCCTATCTGGGTAAATGCCCTCTAATCTGGGTAAATAGCCTCTAATCTGGGTAAATGCCCTCTAATCTGGGTAAACACCCTCCTATCTGGGTAAACACCCTCCTATCTGGGTAAATACCCTCTAATCTGGGTAAATGCCCTCTAATCTGGGTAAACACCCTCCTATCTGGGTAAACACCCTCCTATCTGGGTAAATAGCCTCTAATCTGGGTAAATGCCCTCTAATCTGGGTAAACACCCTCCTATCTGGGTAAACACCCTCCTATCTGGGTAAATAGCCTCTAATCTGGGTAAATGCCCTCTAATCTGGGTAAACACCCTCCTATCTGGGTAAACACCCTCCTATCTGGGTAAATACCCTCTACTCTGGGTAAATGTCCTCTAATCTGGGTAAACACCCTCCTATCTGGGTAAACACCCTTCTATCTGGGTAAATACCCTCTAAGCTGGGTAAATGCCCTCTAATCTGGGTAAACACCCTCCTATCTGGGTAAACACCCTCCTATCTGGGTAAATACCCTCTAATCTGGGTAAATGCCCTCTAATCTGGGTAAACACCCTCCTATCTGGGTAAACACCCTCCTATCTGGGTAAATACCTTCTAATCTGGGTAAATGCCCTCTAATTTGGGTAAACACCCTCCTATCTGGGTAAACACCCTTCTATCTGGGTAAATACCCTCTAATCTGGGTAAATACCCTCAAATCTGGGTGAACACCCTCCTATCTGGGTAAACACCCTCCTATCTGGGTAAACACCCTTCTATCTGGGTAAATGCCCTCTAATCTGGGTAAATACCCTCCTATCTGAGTGGCCTACTCCTGCTCCTAATTCGTACATTCATATGACACCTAACTGCACTAATCAAATTACAGAACTCCTTCAACGCTACTAGCCAGGATTGTGATGCTCACATGGAGTCTACCACGCCTCAGGATACTAGCCTTGGAGGGAGCTCAGTGAAGGTTACCCAGAATGACATCGAGGACAAAGGGGTTAAATTATGAGCAATGCATACCCTTGGCTTGTATTACCTTGAGTATAAGAGATTAAGAGGTGATCCACTTGAAGTGTCTGATAGGGTAAGTAGAGAGAAGCTCTGCTGGAGAAGATGCCCAGAACAAGGGGGTAAATTTAAAATTATTTCAGGGGTGTTGTCAGGAAGTGCTTCTTCACACAAAGGGTAGTGGAAATCTGGAACTTTCTCCCCAAAGAAGCTGTTGAGGCCGGGGGTGAATTGAAACTTTCAAAACTGAGATCATTAGGTTTTTGTTAGGTAAGTGTATTAAGGGATATGGAACCAAGATGGAGTTAAGATACAGATCCCAATGATCTGACTGAATGGTGGAACAGGCTCAAAGGGCCGAATGGTCTTCTCCTCTTCCTAATGTCCTATTATGAGCAACGCATTGTCAGACCCAATAGGACTGGAAGCCAATATCTCACACTGGCACTCACATAGCGCAAAGACCTAAGATAAGTTAGGACAAACAAGACACGAGAATACACAGTGAATAGTAGGACCCTGGGAAATACCGAGGATCAGAGGGACCTTGGTGTACATGTCCACCGGTCCATTAAGGTGGCAGGACAGGAAGATAAGGTGGTTAAAAAGGCATAGGGGATACTTGCCTTTCTTAGCCAATGCATACAATATTAGAGCAGGGAGGTTATGCTGGAACTTTATAAAACACTGGTTAAGCCACAGCTAGAGTATTGTGTGCAGTTCTGGAATCCACATTATAAGAAGGATATGATTGCACTAGAGAGAGAGCAGAGGAGATTTACCAGGATGTTGCCTGGGCTGGAGAGTTTTAGTTATGAGGAGAGATTGGATAGAGACTGGGGTTATTTTCCCTGGAGCAGAGGAGATTGAGGGGGGACATGATTGAGGTGTATAAACTTATGAGGGGCGTAGATAGGGTAGACAGGAAGGAACTTTTCCCCTTGGTGGAGGGATCAATAACCAGGGGGCATAGATTTAAGGTAAGGGGCAGGAGATTTAGAGGGGATGTGAGGAAGAATTTTTTCACCCAGAGCGTGGTGGGAATCTGGAACTCACTGCCTGAAAGGGTGGTAAGGGCAGAAACCCTCTTAACACTTAAGAAGCCTTTGGGTGTGCACTTGCGATGCCATGGCACACAAGGCTATGGGCCTAGTGCTGGAAAATGGGATTAGAATAGCTAGGTACTTGTTTGACTGGTGCAGACTAAATGGGCCGAAGGGCCTTTTTCTGTGCTGTAGACCTCTGTGACTCTGTGACTCCGTCATGGTGGGAAATTTAGATGCCAGTGACCAAAGCAAAAATCATTATCATGAACCAGTGCAGATAGTTTAACTTAAATGTGGGAAACATTTCCTAGGAGATTTCCGTGACAATTAAGCAGATGGAAACAATGAGAGGGGTAGCACTGAAAGCTTAGAACATCCTGAGTCGTTGCCATAGCAATGGTAACTAAAAGATGTCATCTTGATTGGTGGATTCTGAGCACAGATTTTTTTGACAGTTTAATATTTTGGATCTGAGTACAAAGTATTTGTTTTTAAATTGAGTTATCCAGAATTTACATGGCACAGATGACGTATTTTGAGGGCCATATGCAGTTCTATACAAGCGGCTGACATCATCCACTGACATCCTTTGTGTGGCCTGGGACTTTGCCACGTAATCCAGGCTGATATGTCAGTGAAGCAGCGGGGGAGTGCTGTATTGCCAGAAGTGCCGTCTTGGACCAGTCTTCCAAAAGACCGGTCCTTTCTAATGAAGAGCAGTTATAAATGAAAGGGGATGGGTACTTTAAATATTTTATCGGTCCAAAAGTGATGTCGGAGAGGCATATTATTAATTCAACCTGAGGTCCTTGTGAAAGATCATCAACCAGAAACATTAACTCTGTTTCTAAGAACATAAGGCCATAAGAAATAGGAAATAGGCTAAACTCCACCACCAGCAACCACCCCCCCCCACCCAATCCCCCCCATCTCTTAATTTCTCTAGCATCCAGAAACTTATCTATCACAGTATCTACAGCTCGCCATTCACAAATTCGCAACCCTCTGATTGAATGAATTTCTCCTCACCTCAGTTCTAAACGACTGACCTCCCAAAGATGCTGCCTGACCTCCCTGTGCATTTCCAGCAGTTTCTGTTTTCATCCTAAATATTTCAGATGGACACTGGTTAGGAAAGGTTATGAATTTGTATAGCCGCCCTTTCAGTTATTAGCCGGTTAGGCGGTAAGCAGGATGCATATCTAAAAGCTCAATTAATAGCTCGCCTCTATAATGGCTGATCTTCTAATTGCTCATTTAAGAAAAGTGTTCTTAAGGCGCTAACATCCTGTGTAAATTGGATGTAAATGTGACACTGGCGGCAAATCAGCGATCTAACCATGTGCTTTTAAGCCTAGTGCTTATTGGATCCTTTGGATATCAGCTTGGGTGGGTCACCGGCACTCTGGCCCCTCTAGCACTGCTCTTACATTGTGTGAGGCCTGTGCTGGGTCAGCTCATTCCTGATCCCGGTGAGCTCATGCGTGAGGTGGCAAGCTGGTATCTGAGGTGCACCGAGCCCAGTAGCAGGGAGATATTCCCAGCATCAGGTCTCCTAAAAGGGCTAACTTTGGATTGTGGTGTCGGCCTTGACTCAGCGGGAGCCCTGTGTCTGATACATTATGGGTTTAAGTCCAACTCCAGAGACTTGAATGGACAACCTAGGCTGATACACTAATGCAGAACTGGAGGACAGCTGGACCATGGGAGGTGTGAAGTTCTTGGGACAGAAACAGTTATATGGTCAGCAAGAGACATTTAGAATTAATACTCCACAAACTGTTAAACATGGATCTTTTATTAGCTCCTCCTTGCAGACTCCCTCTGCTGGTACAGTGTGTATAGTAGCCTCAAGTGGACAAAATACACAATGCAATTTTCAATACAATACAGGAGGAGGTGTCTGTTGGATGAGGCACTGCCTTCCTTGGTGATGTAGGAGATTCCATTCTACTTCAAAGAAGTGCAGGGGAATTCTTCTTGATGCCCTGGCCAATATTTACCCCGCAACCAGCAACACCAAAAATAGACTTGCTGGTCGCTTTTGCGTTACTGTTTACGGGAGCTTGCTGTGTGCAAACTGGCTGCCACAATGCAACAATGGCTACTTAATTGGTCGTAAAGTATTTTGGGACACCCTGAGTTTGTGAGCGGTGCTATACAAATGCCAGCCTTTCTTGTCTTTTCCATGAACTTTCCCGCGGGGTGAGATAGGAGTGAGCATGGTTTAGAGGGAAATTCTGATGGTTGTACAGCGGAAGAGCCTATTGAGGGG
>JANJGN010000002.1:9755838-9853338 GCA_026770705.1 Isurus oxyrinchus | reverse complement strand
TAGTCAACTGGAGCAAAAATTACATAAACAGAAACAAAAGGAGAGTGTTGTTGCTCTCTAATGCTTTTCTGCAAGGTCAGTGCGTCCCTTTCTCCATTAATTAAAGTATTTGCTGCAGGGTTTATGCTGGCAATGAATCAGCATCATACATTTCATAAGTTTCTTTGCAATCCCAGCTCCCCCAGTGGCGGTGTTGGTGTGTGCATTGGCCACAATTTGAAACACCAGGGAACCCACCCACACTTTCCATGTCCAGTCGGTGCTGAGTTAGCTGATCGCAATGATTGTTGGCCTCAGGATCACTGGGGTCCACAGAGCGCAAAGAGAAAGCATCCATGTTGCGTCATTCCCTCCTGCTGTCCTGGATCTCAGTGTGGCATTCGACAAGGCCAAACGCTATCCTACTCTTCCATTGCCTTGTCCCTGTTCTACAGCTCCACAAGTGACTGCCCTTGCCTGCTTGCACTCCCAGCTGTTCCAATGAAGCCAGTGCATCCCCAGAAATGGCTTCTCTTCCCCTCCCTAACACAGATCCCTCCAGAGTTCCCCATGGGAACACGGTTAGCCCCTGTTCTCACAATCTGTACTCTGCCCCTCGGAGCCCATTATCCACTCCCTCCATACAAATTGCAGTGAAGCCCAGCTTGAACTCTCCACCACTGTCCTCAACACGGGCAGCTGTGGATTTCTTCCTCTAGAGGGTCCTTGTGAACCAAGTTATTTTTTAGGTGCTGCCTAGGCTGCCTGTCCTGGTTTGAGTCAGATTCCTCCGATTTTCATATCAGGAAAATCAAAGCCAATGTAATGGACCCATTATAATCGTTGCTCCCTAATCACCTGCTCTATCCCACTGCCTGGCCACATGCTCAGACTGAATGAGGCTGTACAAAGGCTTTGCCAATCAGCTTAACCCAGGGCTGAGTTTCAAATGCTGCGCATCACATCATATCCATCGATTATTTCAGCAACCTCCGCCCCCCCCCCTCTATTCCCGGTATCTCCAAAACCTCAAAGCTTGCGGGCTGGGTCCCAATGCCTGGGGAAGAAGCCACCTTGGGCAGACCCAAACAGAGAAGTGTCTGACATCAAGCATTTTCGACATTTGAGGAGAAGAGAGTCAAGTGCCTTCGGGATGAGCGAGTGGCAAGTGGCGGAAGTTTCCGGAGCTCATTGGCGTCGGCTGTGAGCAGGCAAAATGGCGGGAAGGCCAAAATTCGGTTTGCAATCGCCCACTCCACCCGTCAGATGGTGGGCCACATTCCCCATCACTGCATGACAGGAACTTCATTGTAAGACATCTGCACATTGTTATAAACCCAGCTCAATGGGAATCACCCCTCCACCCTCCCCACGCTGGATCATCTGGGCATGTTGGCACGCGGTACCCGGCGAGCTGCACTTCATTTGGGACTTCGAGGCCTGTTTGCCAACCTTGCTTTGGGCAACACTCACAGTCATCAGCCCCAGGCTCTGCAGACAGCACCGCATCACTTTTAGGGGGTCTCCCAGTCAGGTCTCTACCTACCAGACCAGCCGTGAGGCTGGTGGTGGGGGGGGTGGGGGGGGGGTGGTTTTTCAATGGCTGCAGGGCTAGGGCTTGTTTGGGGAAGGGGGGAGGATTGGCCTCAGGCAAGGGAAGAGGCTGCAGGGTGATGGCTGTACTGGGGAAGGGGGAGGTTGGGGGGGGGAGCATCCCAGGGTGAGTGTGGGAGCGCATGTTGATCTGCGCAAGTGGTGAGGGCTGAGGAGGCAGTGTCCAGAGGAGATGAGGCCAGATGGAGATGTGAGGGTGTGTGTGAGAGAGTGAGTGGTGATGTCCCTTGAGCTGGCAGTGAGTGAGATGCCAGTGGATGTGTGATGGGCTTGTGAGTGTGTGAGTTTAGATTGAATGAGATGGTTGCCTTACCCTGGCTGCACAGATGAGATCATCCATCCTCTTTCCGCACTAGATCGCGAACCTCTTCTGTGCAGAGTTGGCACGGACCTCCACTGCCACCGCCTCCCAAGCCGGAGCGGTGATGCTGATGGGCCTTCAGCGGCCAGGGCAGGGGTAGTGGACATTGTGGCAGGCTCCAACGGTGTCTGGAAGGTGTCCCAGGGATGTGTCACTGAATTGGGCTGGGGGGGGTGGGGGGGGGGTGCTGCAATATTCTTGTCTTTCGGGGCCATGTCTTCTGTGCAACAGGTCCTGAGCTGGAAGCGCTGAGATGTGTGCGCGCGGCTGCAACTTAAATATGGCGCCCAGCGTGAGGAAGTGGCGTGGCGAGTGAACGAGACATGGCGTGTTTCCCAGCAATGCATGCTTAATGAGGTGGGATTGGAACAGTGCGGCACAAAAACTCGCCACTGCGGCCAACAGGTAAAATGTCCTTTTTCCCGCCTGCTGCCACACTTAGTGCAAATCTGGGATGATCCCTCCCAATGCCTCCACCTGTCCCTCTAACACTGACTTCACATCGGCTATGCAAATCGAGACGCCGTCCAACATCAAACATCAGACGATATCAAACTGGGCCGTAAACTGTCCTTTTTCGCTCATTCAACAAAGCGATGGGAAAATCCGACCAATTCTCTCTGAAATGTCCAAAATACGCCAAGCCCCTGGGGGTTTTGTCCATAATAATGGGGTGAGACGGGACGAAGGACAGAAACCCAAATTAGAGGGACCGGTAGCATCGTCATTTTGTTCTAGGTCACACGGCAGCTGAAGAATTTAAGTTCAACTAATGAGATAAAGTTGGAATATAAAACAAGTAACCGTGATAGTGACAGTGAGTGTATGAAGGGTGACCTTGAATTGTCATAAAAACACGCCCGGTTCACGAATTCTGTTTAGAGGACGAAATCTGCTGTCCTTAGCTGGTCTGGACTACATGTGACTCCAGACCCACAGCAATGTGGCTGTTTCTTAACTGGCCTCTGAGATGGACCTGTGAGCCACTGAGTTTTATTCAGGAGGACACCACCATCTCAAGGGTAATTAGGAATGGGCAATAAATGCTGGCCCAGCCAGTGATGCCCCCATGACATCAATGAAAAAGCAAATCAGAGGATTAAAAGTAATAAAAACAGAAAATGTTGGAAGAACTCAACTGGTCTGGCAGCATCTGCGGGGAGGGAAACAGAGTTAATGTTTCGAGTCCGTATGACTCGAGGATTAAAAGATTTGTTGATGAGGATTTTTAATTCAGTATATTGGGAGACAGGAAACCAACATAGGCCAGTGAGGATCGGGGTGAAAGGTGACAGCCATTTAGTACAGGATAAGTATTCAGTACCACTCATGACTCCTCAGATACTGAAGCAGTCCATGTCCAAATGCAGCAAGACCTGGACTGACAACTGGCAAGTAACATTCACGCCACACAAGTGCCAGACAATGACCATCTCCAACAAGAGAGATTCTAACCATCACCCATTGACATTCAATGGCATTACCATCACTGAATCCCCCACTATCAACATCCTGGGAGTTGCCATTGACCAGAAACTGAACTGGACGAGCCATATAAATACTGTGTCTACAAGAGCAGGTCAGACGCTAGGAGTCCTGTGGTGCGTAACTCACCTCCTGCCTCCTTAAAGCCTGTCCACCATCTGCAAGTCACAAGTCAGGGGTGTGATGGAATACACTCCACTTGCCTGGATGAGTGCAGCTCCCACAACACTCAAGAAGCTTCATACCATCCAGGACAAAGCAGCCTGCTTGATTGGCACCCCATCCACAAACATTCACTCCCTCCACCATCAAAGCAAAGTAGCAGCGGTGTGTACCATCTACAAGGTGCACTGTAGGAACTCACCAAGGCTCCTTCGACAGCACCACCCAAAACCACAACTACTACCATCTAGAAGGACAAGGGCAGCAGACTCATGGGAACACCACCACCTGGAAGTTTCCTTCCAAGCCACTCACCATTCTGACTGGGAAATATATCACCGTTACTTCACTGTCACTGGATGAAATCCTGGAACTCCCTCCCTAACAGCACTGTGGGTGTACCTACACCCCATGGACTGCAGTGGTTCAAGAAGGCAGCTCACCACCACCTTCTCAAGGGCAACTAGGGATGGGCAATACATCTTGGCCTAGCCAGCAAAGCCCACATCCCAAGACTGAATTAGAAAGAAGTTGATTTTGCCAATGTTCTCTTTGCCGGCACAACTTCCCACATCCTAACTGGTATGCCTATGAGCTGACCAAAGACTGGCACCTGTGGTGGGACCTCAGGGAGTGGTTGAGATGGATCACCCAATCAACATTGGAGGCTGAAGATGGATGCAGATTCTTCAGCCTTGTCTTCGTTTTCTTTCATGGGGTGTGAATGTTGGATAAGGATGGCAGATTTGCTTTAGTGTGAACCAGATGGGTTTTTACAGCAATCAGTGATAGCTTTATGGAGATCATCTTTGTACTCCAGATTTATTCATTAACTTTAATCAGCTGCTGTGGTGGGATTTGATTAACCCAGACCACTGGATTACTAAACAAAAACAGAATTACCTGGAAAAACTCAGCAGGTCTGGCAGCATCAGCGGAGAAGAAAAGAGTTGACGTTTCGAGTCCTCACGACCCTTCGACTATCCCAGTGACATTATCATTACACCACAGTCTCCCTGTGAAGCTGGGTGAGTTCAGGACAAGGATGTCCGTGGAACCTCCTGCTTCCGTTAGCCGTTCAATTACCCACCGCCATTTACAACTGGATTTACCAGGGGTGCAGAGTTTGATTTGATCTATTGATGTGAGGTCAATTGGCTCTGTTTTTGGATGCTGCAACCGCTGCTTAGTGGGCATGTTACCCTCTTTGTACCTTCATCCAGATGTCAACTGGCAAAAGAACCAAAGGCAAGTTGCTATGATCTGGAACATGTTTCCTGAGAGGATGGTGGACAGATTCAGCCATAGCTTTCCAAAAGGAATTGGAAAAGAGCCTGAAGGGGAAAGGAATTGCAGGGTTACGGGGAGAGGAAGGGAGAGTGGGACTAGCTAAATTGGTCTTGCAGCCCAGAAGGAAAAAACAGTTCGGAGCAGTACTCTTATATCCCAATTTTTACTGGTGCTCAATTTGAAGAGGTTTGGATCAGTTTTCTTAATTCCCAGTTTTTACTGTTTTTTTACTGAGAGAGAGCTGGCTGCATCGAATGGGCTGAATGGCCTCTTGTGCTGTAACCATTCTATGATTCTAAGTGTCTTGATGGTGATGGAGGACTGAGGGACATGGGATTACAGGTTGTAGTGGCCCATAGCCCCTTTTGGGTGCCGAGTTGAGAGCTTCTTGATCAGTTCTGAATCTCTCCCACTGAGCCTGGTGGTAGTGCCACACACAACGGACAGTGTCTTCTGTGTAAAGATGGCAATTGGTTTCGATAAGGACAATGTAGTGGTCGCTCCTTTAAATACTGTCATAGACAGATGCGTCTGCTGGTACGAGCTCTTTATTTCTAGACTTTTTAAAGATCGAATTCAAACCCCCAAGCTGCCAATTGCAGCAATTGAGCTCATTCCCTGGGTTGTAAGTTATGAGCCCAATAGCACAACCATGAGATCGCTGTATCTTCTCAATGCTAAAGATAGGACATATTTTGTCTGCCCATTGTCTCACTTAGTCTATATTTGCCTCAGGCTGCGGCAGCTACAGTATGAGAAAGAACAATGATTCCGCAGTTATGACTCAGTCAGAGACAAAACTGGTTTCCAGCTCGTGTGTGTGGAAAGAAAACAGATTGTGCATTTTGCGATGACAGACACAATTTCACTCAGAACTGATTCAATCTCGAGATATCAAACGTACAATAGATTAGAGATAGATAGATAGATAGGTAGGTTAGGAAGATAGAAAGATGTCCATTTTCTATTCATCAAACCTCATATGTCACGCATTAAAGTGCCAAACACCATTTCCTGCTGGCATTTCTGGCCTTGATAACCTGGCCTCGCTGCTAAGGCAGGTGTCGAGGTTTAATAAGCTCCCAATCTGCAGAAACCTCCTGCAATAATTAGCCAGTAATAGACCCCCAGCATGTGCCTGATTAGATCAGCTTTCCACACAGGGAGCACCTGGGCCCTGGATTGAAGGCCAGGTTAAACTAAAGCTCCCTCTTCCTATTTAACTTCGCAATCATTCTCCAGTCGCAGCACTATCTTGCGTAGAAATCCGTAGAATATACAGTTAAGGAGCAGGCCATTTGGCCCAACAAGTCTGTGCTGGTGTTTATAGTCTACACCACTCTACTCCCATTCAATCTGGCTCATCTCAGCCTTTCAGCATATTATCACATAAATTTTGATTATGTGTGGGTTCATACCATTTGGAGCTGGGGTTTTATCCTCTTTTAACTTGGCTGGTTTGTTAACTATTTTCTCCCTTTCTATTCCAACTGTATTAACAATCTTTTTAAGCTCATCTTTTTCATTATGTAGTAAAAACTGAGGTGAAGTATTTATTCAGCATTCAGTATTCTTCTGCCATTTCTTTGTTGTTACCTGAGTTTATCTCTAGCGGCACTAAGCCTAGTTTAATGCTCTTGTTATTGAGGTTATTTCTTGTTTTATAATACTGTTACATTAATTGTGAGCAATGCCACCGTAGGTCAGCTAGATGAAAATGAACGAAGACTGATGGGCTGGACCAAAATTAAAGTGAGCGTCCAAAGTCTTGTGTTTATTTTCTTATTTTTCTAAAGGGATTGCGTACCCCCCATTTCTGCTAATTGAGGGATGTCAGCACTAAGAAACCACTTCCAGGGGTTTCTCAGGTCCCTTGTGTTAGCAACATGGCAAACTCAGCAAGCAGCTCTTAATGAGTTAAAAACAAAAAAACTGCGGATGCTGGAAATCCAAAACAAAAACAGAATTACCTGGAAAAACTCAGCAGGTCTGGCAGCATCAGCGGAGAAGAAAAGAGTTGACGTTTCGAGTCCTCATGACCCTTCCACAGAACTGGAGGGAGAGGTCGAGTGTGTTCATATGGCGGCGCATGGCACTGAGTGTGGATCTCAGGATGCGCCGGGAACAGTAGTCCGAGAAACGTTTGATGTCCCGGGGATACCTGTAATCCTGGGTGGGTTCGAAACATGAGGGATGGAATTTCAGTTGAAATCCACACGGGGTAAGTCGGAGACGGAGACAGTCACTGAGAAAGGAGATATGGCTGTGAAAGCGGGTTTTACTAAACACCTTGTCAAACAGCAGGAGAGAAATGGAAAGAAACGAAGGCAAAAGAGAGATACGGAAATCTTGTCGCAGAGACGAACAAAACTTCTTCAAGGTAGGCATTTCTTGAAGAGCAGTGGCAGTCAATTAAACATAGAGATAAAAACAAAAAAACTGTGGATGC
This sequence comes from Isurus oxyrinchus, assembly GCA_026770705.1. NCBI lineage: Eukaryota > Metazoa > Chordata > Chondrichthyes > Lamniformes > Lamnidae > Isurus > Isurus oxyrinchus. The sequence continues at coordinate 9,845,998 of JANJGN010000002.1, read as the reverse complement.
TGGAAATCCAAAACAAAAACAAAAACAGAATTACCTGGAAAAACTCAGCAGGACTGGCAGCATCGGCGGAGAAGAAAAGAGTTGACGTTTCGAGTCCTCATGACCCTTCAACAGAACTAGGTGAATCCAAGGAAGGGGTGAAATATAAGCTGGTTTAAGGTGTGTGGGGGTGTGGGGGAGGGGGGGGTGGGTGGGTTGGGTGGGGAGAGAGAAGTGGAGGGGGGTGGTGTAGTTGTAGGGACAAGCAAGCAGTGATAGAAGCAGCTCATCAAAAGATGTCACAGACAACAGAACAAAAGAACACATAGGTGTTGAAGTTGGTGATATTATCAAAATGAATGTGCCAACTAAGAATGGATGGTAGGGCACTCAAGGTACAGCTCTAGTGGGGGTGGGGGGAGCATAAAAGATTTAAAAATATTTAAAAATAATGGAAATAGGTGGGAAAAAAAAAATCTATATAATTTATTGGAAAAAACAAAAGGAAGGGGGAAGAAACAGAAAGTGGGTGGGGATGGAGGAGAGAGTTCAAGATCTAAAGTTGTTGAATTCAATATTCAGACCGGAAGGCTGTAAAGTGCCTAGTCAGAAGATGAGATGTTGTTCCTCCAGTTTGCGTTGGGCTTCACTGGAACAATGCAGCAAGCCAAGGACAGACATGTGGGCAAGAGAGCAGGGTGGAGTGTTAAAATGGCAAGCGACAGGGAGGTCTGGGTCATGCTTGCGGACAGACCGAAGGTGTTCTGCAAAGCGGACACCCAGTCTGCGTTTGGTCTCTCCAATGTAGAGGAAACCGCATTGGGAACAGTGAATGCAGTAGACTAAGTTGAGGGAAGTGCAAGTGAAATGCTGCTTCACTTGAAAGGAGTGTTTGGGTCCTTGGGCGGTGAGGAGAGAGGAAGTGAAGGGGCAGGTGTTGCATCTTTTGCATGGGCATGGGGTGGTGCCATAGGTGGGGGTTGAGGAGTAGGGGGTGATGGAGGAGTGGACCAGGATGTCCCGGAGGGAACGATCCCTACGGAATGAGTGACTGCTTCCCACACTAGCCACCTCTGGCCTCTTGAAGCGTGATTGACAATTTAATGCCAAAAAAGTGCTGAATGATCACTGATTTTGTAGTGCCTGAGGAATTGGCTTGATGCTGCCCAAGCTGATCTCTAAAAGCCAGAAAGCCTTTGGGTTCATCCATTTGCGCAGCATTTGAACCAGACTTTCCAGACATGAAGAGCCAGTGTCTGCTCTAATCCGCTTTTATTTTTCTGTACTGGATTTTCTTAGCCCCTGTAGGAAAATTCATTTTGCGGATGGCTCTGGCAAGGTTGACGTTTATTGCCCATTCCTACTTGCCCTGAGAAGGTGGGTGTGTGTCTTTTTTATCTGAACCATTGCAGTCTGTGCATTGATGATGCTCCCCTGACAGTATGTTCCCGAATCATGACCCAGGAGCATTGTCAGTCAGTGCTCAGTGGATGGTGCTCTTGCCTCTGAGCTATAATAGTTCTTTGTTCAAATCCCACTCCAAGGCTTGAGTGCAACAATTGAGGCTGATACTCTAGGTGCTGGGTGAAATGTTAAACTGTGGCTGTATCTGCCCTCTCAGGCAGATCTAAAAAGTCCCAAAGCACTATTTTGAAGAAGAGCAGGGGAATTATCCCTGATGACCTGGCCAATATTTATCCCTCAATCAACACCACAAAAACAGATTATCTAGTCATTACTACAGCACTATTTGTGGGAGCCTGTTGTGCACAAATTAGCTACCACATTTCTTACATTACAACATGGATTACACTTCAATAGTACTTCATTGGCTGGAAAACACTTTGATGCATCCACTGGCTGTGAAAAGCGCTATATAAATGCAGGTCTTTCTTTTATTTAGCACCGAGGAGGGCAATATGAGGCAGGGTTGTGTGTGATTTGGAGGGGAACTTGAAATTGGTGGCCCCCATCCATTGAGGAGATGGTAGCGTAGTGGTAATATCACTGGCTTGAGTCTTCTGGAAGCATGCATTCAAATCCCACCATGGTAGTGGGTAGAATTTAAATTCAATTAACGAGAAATCTGCAGTATGAGGAATCTCTTGGTAATGGTGATCATGGCAACCTTCATTGGTTGTTGATGTAAAAACCCATCTGCATCTCTAGGGAAGGAAATCTGCCATCCTTACCTGGTCTGGCCTGTAGGTGACTTCAGATCCCCAGCAATGTGGTTGGCTCTTAACTGCCCTGTTCAAGGGCCATTTGGGACGGGCAATAAGTGATGGGCTTGCCAGCGACGCCCACATCCCATGAAAGAATAAATGAAAGAAAGGCAGATGCACAATGTGTTCCTGACCTGCTAACAGTCACCTTTGTAAATTGCCTGCTAGCGATTGACCATGTGTCACTGCCCCTTCTGATTGGGGAAACTACAGCCTCTGCTCACTCTGACCCTGATCTACACAATCCCTGTTTTGAGGCACTGAATTTTGGCATGTTAACACTGCCACCCTGAAACGCAATCTCCTTCCGTAACCAATGATAATGTTGCTGTGCTGCCTCAGTCAGTAATTGCTCTCTCCAGTGGTGGCCCAAGCCATACATTCCCAGAAGGGTTGAACGTTCTCTCCGTCAGCCATGTTGAGCTTGACCTCACCTGTGGCAGCAGCTGATGGAGTTGCAACTGGCCTCGCTAACCCATGGCGTGGTAACAGTCCTGCTTCTAACCATTACCCCACCCAGTCAGCCAGCAACAGCAACAGCAGCTTGCATTTACATAGGATATGCACCACAGAAACACACCACTCACCCCAACCAGTCCTTGACATGATGGTATTGAATGGTGGACAAGGCTCAAAGGGCTGAATGACCTACTCATGTTCCTATTTTCTATGTTTCTACTCCACTCCAGCCTCCTCACCACTCTCTGGGTAAAGAAGTGAATTCTGAATTCCCTATTGGATTTCTTGGTGACGATCTTATATTAATAGCCTCTAATTATGCTCTTTCCCACGAGAGGAAACGTTCTCTCTGTATCCACTTTATCAAACCTTTCATGGTTTTAGATCTTCTCTGCACCCTCTCCAGTGCCTCTATGTCCTTTTCACAGTACAGTGGCCAGAATCTTAGTGCCTTCAATACAATGAACTGTCCTAGGGTTTCTCACAGGAGTGTAATCAGACAAAAGCTTCACACTGAGCCAAAGAAGCCAACATTAGGAGGGCTGACCAAAAGCTTGGTCATGTAGATTGCTGTCAAGGAGTTTCTTAAAGGAGGAGAGCGATGTGGAGAAGTTTAGGAAGGGAATTCCAAAGTTTAGGGGCTAGATGACTGTAGATTAGCCACAGTTGAACACTTACTGTCTAGGGTTCCACATGAGCAGTGATATTTGTAGGCATTTGCTATTGGGCAGGAAGGGGGTGGGGGAGGGGGCATGGAATTGTCACCCAGCATCATTCAGTCACTTCAGATGAGGAGACAGAAACTTGGAAATGATTTACTAACTCTGATAGCTGTCCACAGGAAGCCATGCAAATGATTCACACGTTGTCTCAGGAATGAAGAATGAAAATGATTATGTATCTGCCACCGATGTCATCTCAAGGACATATTTCATTAGTCTGGATAAAAAGGATGTTCATCAAAATTATTTTGGAATATTTAAATGGTAATTGTTTGATTTAATTAAAGCAGCTGTTTGGGAAGGCATTTTGTTAATCAGTGAGCAGATATTAATGACATCCTAATTGTGCTTTTAATAAATCACACAGCGAGAGGAAAAAAAATTTCTCAGTGAGTGCAACAATTAGCACAAGGAGAACTAGCTTCCTCAACAGGTACAGATAGTTGAGGGCCCTGACTGAGTTGGAACCTGAAAATATTAGGCTGGTTTCCATGGTTTCTGAGCCTTTGTTCCGTGTTGGTGCTTTGCAATCTAAATAGTTGCCGTGACAGTGACAACAAACAGATCAAATGTTTCAAACTGCAAAAGGTAAGAGAAGAAAAGTAACGTTGTAGGATCTTTGGAGACAGAAGAAACCCTATTTCCTACCTTTCCCCTAATGCCTCTGAAGGTACTGAGTCACATTAGGATAGAGTGTCCATAAGATTTGATTGAGGTCCGAAACCTCACAAATACTTTATTAAAAAGTGTTTCGGGGTGTAAAGCATTTTTGAATGTCTTGAGATCTCGAATGACAATGTATATAAATGCAAGACTTTCTTTTTTATCTCCTATCTACCAACGCAGTACTTCGTTGGGAGACCCTGTTGTGTGGTAGTGGGTGAAAAGTGTGTTATTTAATATGTCTCGATTTCTTTATTAATTTGTGGGATGTGAGCATCGTTGGCAAGGCCAGAATTTATTACCCATCCCTAATTGCCCTTGAGCGGGTGATCATGAGCTGCCTTCTTGAACCACTGCACTCAGTGTGTAGGTATACCCAATGTGCTATTAAAGGGTCATGAGGACTCGAAACGTGAACTGTACTCCTCTCCGCCAATGCTGCCAGATCTGTTGAGTTTTTCCAGGTATTTCTGTTTCTGTTTTTGTTTTGGATTTCCAGCATCCGCAGTTTTTTGTTTTTATATTATTATTATTAGTGCTGCTGGGATTGGTGTTCCAGGATTTTGAGCCAGCAACAATGAACAGCGATATCGTTGCAAATGTCGAGCTTCTTGAGTGTTGCTGGAGCTGCACTCACCCAGGCAAGTGGGGAGTATCCCATCACACTCCTGAGTCATGCCTTGTAGGCTTTGGGGAGGTCAGGAGATGAGTTACTAGGCAGAATTTTATCTAGAATGTGGAAGGTTTTCTTTTCTTACTGGTGAGTTGAAAGATAGTGTAGGCAAGATATTAAAACGCAGGTGAGTTCCCAAGTTCTCAACCCAACCTCAAGGAACAGCATGTCTTTCGATGGGAATTTTACAGCCTTCTGGACTCAATACTGAGTTTCACAATTTTAGATCATAGCCTCTGTCCCCAATTTTTTTTCTCTTGTTTCTCTCTTATTTCTGTTTCTTTACTTTCAGACAGCAGATATTCAGCATCCTGCTGCTCACGCCTCCTCTAGACATATCTTTTTCTTTCCCGTTCTGTCGAAGGGTCATGAGGACTCGAAACGTCAACTCTTTTCTTCTCCGCCGATGCTGCCAGACCTGCTGAGTTTTTCCAGGTAATTCTGTTTTTGTTTTGGATTTCCAGCATCCGCAGTTTTTTGTTTTTATATCTTTTTCTTTGTCCCACCATCACTTCCCTTGGTCCTGCACCATTAAACCTTTTGTTACTGAATCTCTCCTGCCCTCCACCCTATCAGAGCCCTTCACTTTTGTCCTTCTTCCCACCCTCTCCTCTTTCACTTGCTAAAAACCTATTACATCTCCAACTTTTCCAGTTCTGGCAAGAGGCCAGGGAACCGAAACATTAACCCTGTTTTTCCTTTCTCCACATGGAGCCCTGCTGAGGATTTCTAGCATTCTATGTTTTTATTTCAGGCCGCCAGCATCTGCAGTATTTTGTTTTTGTGGAAGGTAATTCCTGTTCAGTCCATGTTAGTGCGCTCGACTGGTAATTGTATTTCTGAGAGACACAAACAGGAAAGCCCCTGCTTTGATTTCCTAACTGTTTGCAACATCGGTATTGGATTTGATGCTAGAATGAGCTTCCAATCACACGTGCATTTCATCACTAAGATCACATGTGTAACGTGCACCCAACTCAGTCCCTTCCTCAGCTCATCCATGCCTTTGTTACCTCTAGCCTTGGATAATCCAATACACCCATGCCCAACTTCCAATCTTCTATCCTCCATGAACTTGAGTTCACCCTAAGGGGTGCTAGTGGCATAGTGGTAAAGTCACTGGGCTAGCAAATCCAGGGGGCAGGCTAAATACTCTTGTGGGCATTGGTTTGAATCTCACCACGGCAGCCGAGGGAACTTAAATTCAATTAATACATTTGGAATTGAAAACATGAAACTATCGCCAATTGTTGTAAAGGCCCTACCTAGCTCACTAATACCCTTTAGGGAAGGAAGTCTGCCATCCTTAAACTGGCCTACATCTAACTCCAGACACACAGCAATGTGGTTGGCCCTTAACTGCTCTCTGAAATGGCCAAGCAAGCCACTCAGTTCAAGGGCAATTAGGGATGGGCAACAAATGCTGGCCTTGCCACGTCCCATGAAAGGATTTTTAAAAACTCTGCTGCCCACGTTCTAGCTCAGGCCAAGTTCCGTTCACCACTTCATGAACACGCCTTCCATGGCTGGAGTGGGACTGCAACCCTGATCTCCTGGCTCAGGGGCAGGGGGGTCTACCCCTAAACTAAATAGAGGGGGGAGGGGGGGTGTGGGTAGGGATCATGTAAAGGAAGATTGAGTAAATTAAAGTGAAATGTCACGGCAATAGATCAAGGTAGAAATAAAATGATAATCAGGGTATGGCAGAAAGGGACAGTGATTGCAAACTGAAGTGTGTGCCAGCAGATAAAGTCAGAGTTTACATAAAGAGTAAAAAACTGAATTAAGATCTCTGTATCTGAGTGACCGCAGCATTCCTAAGAAAACAGACGAACTGTTAGCTCAACTGAAAATTTGTACATGCGACCTGATTTCCATTACAGAGACAAGGAAACCAAAGCTGGGACTTGAATATTCAAGGCAATGTGACATTCAGGAAGGACAGGAAGCTGGGAAAATGTGGTGGGGTAGCTCTGTTAATTCAAGAGGGCATCAGTATTGTGGTGCCAGATGACCTCGGTTATAAAGATCAAGAAGTAGAATCAGTTTGGATGGAACTTAGAAACACCAAGGGGCTGAAAACATTGATGGGAGTTACTTATAGGCACCAAATGGCAGTGGTAATATAAATCACAGCTTAAATCAGAAAATGAGAGGTGCGTGTAACAAGGCTAATACAGTAATCATGCGGGATTTCTGTCTACATATAGGCTGGGTAAACCAACTTGGTACTAATGTTGTGGAGGATGAATTCTTGAAACCAATATGGTTTTCTAGAGCAGTAGCTTGATGAAGCAACTAGGCAACAGGCTATTTTAGATCTAGTATTGCCCAATGAAAAAGGGCTAATTAATAATCTTGTTGTAAAGGAGCCTTTAGGAAAGAGTGACCATAATATGATAGAATTTTACGCTAAGTTTAAATGTGATGTAGTTAAATCAGAAACTAGAGTTTTAAAACTATGAAGGTATGAGGGGTAAATTGGCAATGGTGGGTTGGGAAACTATGTTGAAGGTATGATGGTAGCCAGGCAATGGCTAACATTTAAAGAACTAAAATATAGTTCTCAACAAAAATACATTCCTTTAATACACAAAAATCCAGCAAATTAAGTGTTTCAACCATAGCAAAATAAATCAAGGATTGTATTAGATCAATGAATGAGGTGTATAAAGTTGTCAAAAAAAAGGTAGGCCTGAGGATTGGGAGCATTTTAGAGTTCTGAAAAAGCGGACCAAGAAAAAGATTAAGAAAGGCAAAATAGAATGTGGAAGTATACTAGCGAAAAATATTAAAACAGACTGTAAAAGTTTCTATAGGTACGCCAAAAGGAAAAGTTTAGCAAAGACAAAGTGGGCCCATTTCAGGCTGAGGCAGGAGAATTTATAATGGGGAATAAGGAAATGGCAGAGAAACTAAACAAATACTTTGTTTCTGTCTTCATGGAGGAAGATACAAAAAAAAAACCCCTGAAAAGATGGAGAACCAAGGGACCAGTGAGAATAAGGAACTGAAAGGAAATAGTATTCGTAAAAAAGTGGTACTGAAGAAATTAGTGGGACTGAAAGCTGGCAAACCCCCTGCACTTGATGTCCTACATCCCCAAGTGTTGAAAGATGTGGCTGTAGAGATAGTAAAAGCATTGGTGGTCATCTTTCAAAATTCTATAGACTCTGGAATGATTCCTGCAGACCGGAAGGTGGCAAATGTAACCACACTATTTAAGAAAGGAGGGAGAGAGAAAATAAGGAACAACAGACCTGTTGGCTGACATCAGTAGCATGGAAAATGCTGGAAACTGTAATAAATGATGTGATAACAGGATACTTAGAAAATAATGGTAGAATTGGGCAGAGTCAACATGGATTCATGAAAGGGAAATCATGTTTGATAAACCTGCTGGAGTTTTTTGAGGATGTAACTAGCAGAATGCAGACGGGAGAACCGGTGGATGTGGTATATTTAGATTTTCAGAAAACTTTTGGTAAGGTCCCACATAAGAGGTTAGTAAACAAAATTAGAGCACATGGGATCGGGGGCAATATACGGGCATTGATTGAGAACTGGTTAATGGACAGAAACAGAGAGTAGGAATAAAAGGGTCATTGTCAGGTTGGCAGGCTGTGACTAGTGGGGTGGTGCAAGGATCAATGCTTAGGCCCCAGTTATTCACGAGCTATATCAAGGATTTGGAGGTGAGGATCAAATGAAATATTATCAAGATAACACAAATCTAGCTGTAAGTGTGATTTGTAAGGAGAATGCAAAGAGGCTTCAAGGGAAGAGGCTAAGTGAGTGGGCAAAAATTTGGCAGTTGGAACACAATGTGGAGAAATGTGAGGTTATCTATTTTGGAAGGAAAAATAGAAATACAGAGTATTTCTTAAATGGTGAGAGGCTGGAAAGTGTTGAACTTCAAGGGGACTTGGGTGTCCTTGTTCATGAATTACTGAAAGCATGTACAGCAAAATTAGGATGGCAACTGGTGTGTTGGCCTTTATTACCAGAGGATTGGAGTAAAGGAGTACACTGCAATTATACAGAGACTTGGTGAGACCACACCTGGAGTATTGTGTCCAGTTTTGGTTTCCTTACCTAAGGAAAGATATACCTGCCCAGAGGAAGTGCATTGGTTCACCAGTGACCATGACTCAGTAAGATTTAAGGTAGTTATAAAAAGGGCAAAGATGGACCAGAAATGAAGGTTCAGAATTGGGGGAAGGCCGATTTTAATATGATAAGACAGGGTCTGGCCAAAGTGGACTGGAAACAGTGACTTGTAGGAAAATCTACATCAGAGCTGATCCATTCAAAAAGGAAATAGTGGGAGCACAGGGCCAACATGTTCCCGTAAAGGTGAAGGGTGGGTCCAACAAGTCCAGAAAACCCTGGAAGTTGAGGAATGTACAGGATTGGATAAGGGAAAAAAGGGAAACTTATGGTTGATACTGAAGGTTCAAAACAGTGGAAGCCCTAGATGAGTATAGAAAGTGCAGGGGGTTACTTAAATAAAAATTAAGAGAGTGAAAAAGGGGCGTGCAAAAACAGTGATGGATAAAATAAAGGAAAATCCAAAGGTGCCTTATAAGATTATTAGGGGCAAGAGGATAACCAGGGAAAGAGAAGGGCCCATTGGCATTAAAGTGGCAATCTGTGTGAGGAGCTGGAAGATGTAGGTGAGGCTTTAAATGAGTACTTCGCATCTGTGTTCACCATAGAGAAGGATGATGTAGGTATAGAAATCAGGGAGGGGGAATGCAATATACTTAAACAAATTAGCATTGAGAGAGAGGATATATTAGCAGTTTTAGAGGGCTTAAAAGTGGATAAATTTCCAGGCCCAGATGAGATGTATCCCAGGCTGCTGTGGGAGGCAAGGGAGGAGATTGAAGGGTCTCTGATATTAGTTTTCAAATCCTGTCTGTCGACAGGAGATGTACCAGAGGACTGGAGGACAGCTGATGTGGTACCACTATTTAAGATGGGTGGCATGGATAAACCAGGGAACTATAGGCCCGTGAGTCCAACATTTTGGAAAAAATTCTGAGGGACAGAATTAATCTCCACTTGGAGAGGCAAAGATTAATCAAGGATAGTCAGAATGGCTTTGTCGGGGGAGATCATGTCTAACATTTTGATTGAACTTTTTGAGGCGGTGACTGGGTGTGTAGATAAGGGTAGTGCAGTTGATGTAGCCTACATGGACTTCAGTAAGGCTTTTGACAAGGTCTCGCATGGGAGACTAGTCAAGAAGGTAAGAGCCCATGGGATCTAGGGCAATTTGGCAAATTGGATCCAAAATTGGCTTAGTGGCAGGAGACAGAGGATGATAGTCAAAGGTTGTTTTTGTGACTGGAAGCCTGTGTCCAGTGGTGTACCACAGGGTTTGAGCACTGGGTCTCTTGCTGTTTGCAGATTAATGATCTAGACATGAATGCAGGAGGTATGATCAGCAAGTTCACAGATGAGACGAAAATTAGTGGTGCAGTAAATAGTGGGGAGGAAAGCCTTAGACTACAGAATGGTGTGGACAGGCTGGTCAGATGGGCAGAACAGTGTCAAATGGAATTTAATCCTGAAAAATGTGAGGTGATGCATTTTTGGAGGACTAACAAGGCTAGGGAGTACGCGATGAATGGTAGGACCCTAGGAAGTACGGAGGATCAGAGGGACCTTGTCCATAGATCCTTGATGACAGCAGCACAGGTAGATAAGGTGGTTAAGAAGGCATAAGGTATACTTGCCTTTATTAGTCGAGGCATAGAATACAAGAGCAGGGAGGTTATGATGGAGCTGTATATAACATTAGTTAGGCCACATCTGGAGTATTGTGTGCAGTTCTTGTCACCACATTATAGGAAGGATGTGATTGCACTGGAGAGGGTGCAAAGGAGATTCACCAGGATGTTGCCTGTGCTGGAGTGTTTCAGCTATGAAGAGAGATTGGATAGACTGGGTTATTTTCCTTAGAGCAGTGAAGGCTGGGGGGTGGGGTGGAGGAGGGGGGGGGGGGGGCGCCTGATAGAAATATACAAAATTATGAGGGGCATAGATAGGGTAGATAGGAAGAAACTTTTCCCCTTAGTGCAGGGGTCAATTACTAGAGGGAATAGATTTAAGGTAAGGGGCAGGAGCTTTAGAGGGGATTTGAGGAAAAATGTTTTCACTCAGAGGTCTGGGGGGTATCTGGAACTCACTGACTGAATAGGTGGTAGAGGCAGGAACCCTCACGTTTACGAAGCATTTAGATGAACACTTGAAACGACATAGCATACAAGGGCTGGAAAATGGGATTAGGGTAGATAGGGGCTTGATGACTGATGTAAACATGATGGGCTGAAGGGCCTCTATCTGTGCTGTAAAACTCGATGACTCTATGACTAATTCCTGGGGTGGAGGGATTGTCCTACGAGGAAAGACTAAATAGACTGGACTTATATTCTCTGGAGTTTAGAAGAATGAGAGGTGATCTCATCCAAACATACAAAATTCTTATAGGGCTTGACAAGAGTAGATGCAGGAAGGATGTTTCCTCTGGTTGGGGGTGGGGTGGTGGTTGGGGTCTAGAACCAGCGACACAGTCTCAGGATAATGGGCAGGCCATTTAGGACTGAGATGAGGAGGAATTTCTTCACTCAAAGGATGGTGAATCTTTGGGATTCTCTGAGGGCTGTGGAAGCTCAGCTATTGAGTAAGTTCAAGACTGAGATTGATAGATCTCTACAGATTAAAAGCATCAAGGGGATATGGGCCGGTGCAGGAAGTAGAAGATCAGCCATGATCTCATTGAATGGCGGAGTGGGCTCAAAGGGGCTGAATGGCCTACTCCTGCTCCTATCTCTTGTGGTCCTTCTGTTCTTATGTACTCACTCAGCCACAAGACCTCCATTATATGCAGGAGAGGATATGGGCCGAGTGTGTGTCTGAGAGAGCGTGAGAGTGTTTGAATAAAGGTGTACATGAAAGAGACTGTGTAAAGGCGGGTGAGTGAATGTGTGTACGAGAGCGAGCGAATGTGTGTGCGTATGTGTGTGTGTGTGTGTGTGTGTGTGCTAGTGTGCCAGGAGAGGGACAGGATAGCGCTCTGGTGGCTGAATAAACTGCCAACACGAGTATCTAATGTTGTTACATTTTAAAGAGCTTCTTTGGCAAGGTACTGGAGACTTGACTGGCGTCACACAACAACATGACTTAACTCCATCAGGGATAGAGGAAACTGCTGAAAAAAGCATAAATGTATTCACTGGGTGGTGAACAGCATCAGAAATAACACATTCTCAGAAATAACTAAAGCCCATTGCGAACACGCACCGAGGCATGAATTAGAGTCATAGAGTCATAGAATTGCGGGAACATGGTTATTTAAGGCTTCATTGTCTAAGCAAAGCTAAAGATGTCATCTGTTTCGTATCACTTCTTCTAATGCTCACTGTTTACGTGGAAAAAAATTGTCAACAGCCTGCTATAAATAAACCAGGAAGAAGTGCTGAGTGCAAAGTACTGCTGATTCCGGGCTGCTGTCATCCAACAGCTCTGATTTGTTATTGTAATCATAATACAACAGGATTGCTGGGAGCCTTGTTTGTTCAAACGTTCTTGAACCGTTGCCATGTATGACTCCTACTGATCTGGAATCCTAACCGCTTCACATTATGGGTGAGCTGCTGCACATGAGAACCAAGCACGTACTCTGCCGTGATCTCTTGCCATGTTGCTCTTGCCCGGAGTGGCTACGTTTCTGGACGGGTGACCTTAGAGGGTCTGGACTCACTGATCTGCAGGCATGGGTTCAAGCCCTGCCACAGTAGCTGGGAAATATCAATCAGTTAAACAAATCCAGAATTGAAAGCTAAGGTCAGTCATGGTGACCACGAAATGCCCAGATTGTCAGAAGAACCCATCTCATTCACCTGGAAGGGGAGGTAATCTACCCACCTTTCCTGGCCCGGCCTACTTGTGATTCCAGATCCACAGCTAGGTGGTTGACCCTGAAATGGACGAGCAAGCTATTCCGTTGTTTGCAAGGAAGCGGCTCACCACCACCTTCCCAAGGGCAGTTAGGGAGGGGCAATAAATGCCAGCCCAGCCAGTGACGCCCACATCCTGCAAAGGAGTGAAAAAAAAGCAAAGCAATAGGAACACTATCAGAAAAGTGTTGCCGGAAGTAAGTGTGGGACTTGACAATGGTTAATGCAAGTTGGGATTTTATAAATAGAATGGAATACAAAAGTGAAAGAGGTAATGATATGCCTGAGGAAGGGAAAGGTTAAGTCACAGAGTATTGTACTGTGTCAGCTCTGGATGCTCTGTTATACAAAGAGCATTAAATCCTAATTGAGCGTACATAAGAAATAGGGATCGGAGTAGGCCATTCAGTTATTTGAGCTAGCTCTGCCATTCAATGAGACCATGTCGATCTTCTACTTCAACACCATTTTCCTCCACAATCCCCATATCCTTTGATGTTTCTAGCATGTAGGAATCTATTGATCCCAATCTTGAACATACTCAATGACTGAACTTCCACAACCTTCTGGGGCAGTGAATTCCAAAGATCCACCACCCTCTGAGTAAAGGAATTCATCCTCATCTCAGTCCTAAATGGCCTGCCCCTTATTCTGAGTCTGTGTCCCTGGTTCTAGACCCCCCCACTCCCCCCAGCCAAGGGAAACGTCCTTTCCTGCATCTACCCTGTTGAGCCCTGCAAGGATTTTGAATGTTTGGATGAGATCACCTCTCATTTTTCTAAACTCCAGAGAATAAAGACGCAGTCTGTTCAGTCTTTCCTCCTAGGACAATCCCCCCCATTCCAGGAATTAATTTAGTGAACTTTCAGTGTACAGCATGGGTTAAATAATAGGTCCAAGGCGATTATTCTAACCTGACTGGCCTCCCACCTTCAACCCACAGTAAACCTGAGATCATCTAAAACTCTGCTGTCCATTTCCCAAATCACACCATGTTCCACTTACCCATCATGTTATATATTAACGATTTGGATGTGAATATGGGGGGCACAATTGGGAAATTTGCAGATGACACAAAGATTGTCTGAGTAGTGGATAGTGTAGAGGGTAGCCATAATCTCCAAAACAATATAGATGGGTTGGTGGAGTGGGCGGTAAAGTGGCAAATGGATTTTAACACAGAGAAGTGTGAGGTCATACATTTAGGGAGGTCAAACAGTTACAGGGATTACACAATAAATGGGAATATACTAAGAGGGGTAGATGAAGTGAGAGATCTTGGCGTACAAGTACACAGGTCCCTGAAGGCAGCAGTTCAAGTAGACAAGGTTGTAAAGAAGGCATATGGAATGCTCTCCTTCATTGGCAGAGGAATAGAATATAAAAGTAAGGATATAATGTTGGAATTGTATAAAACACTGACGAGGCCACAACTGGAGTATTGTGTGCAGTTCTGGTCACCACATTACAGGAAGGATGTAATAGCTCTGGAGAGAGTGCAGAGGAGGTTTACAAGAATGTTGCCAGGGTTAGAAATGTGTAGCTATGAGGAGAGATCGGATAGGTTGGGGTTATTTTCCTTAGAACAAAGAAGGCTGAGAGATGACTTGATTGAGGTGTACAAAATTGAGGGGAATAGACAGAGTGGACAGGATAAAATTGTTCCCCTTGGTGGAGAATTCTAGAACCAGGAGACATAGATTCAAGATAAGTGGCAGAAGGTGTAGGGGGGACATGAGGAAGAACTTTTTTACACAGAGGGTATTGGGTGCCTGGAATTTGCTGCCCAAGTTGGTGGTAGAGGCAGAAACTCTAAACTCTTTTAAAAAGTACCTGGATCTGCACCTAAAGTGCTGTAAGCTGCAGGGCTGTGGGCCGGGTGCAGGAAGGTGGGATTAGAAAGAGCACCTGGGTGTCCTCGGGCTGGCGTGGACAAGATGAGCTGAATGGCCTCCTTCTGTGCTGTAACTTGTCTTCGGTTCTATTGTTCTATTAGCCTTGTGCTCTTCTGCCTACAATGGTTTCTCATAGTTAAGCCTCAAAGTTAAAATTCTTATCCTCATGTTCAAATCCATCCATGGCCTCAATTCTTCCCTATCTCTGTAACTTCCTCCATCACTACAACCCTCTGAGATCTCTGAATTCAGCCAGTTCCGACTTCTTGAGTATCCCCGATTTTCATCGCCCCACCATTGGCAGCCATGCCTTCAGCAGTCTGGGCCCCAAAGCTCTTGAGTTCCCTCCCCTAGCCTCTCTGCATCTCAACCTCACTCCCCTCTTTTAAGATACTCCTCAAAACCTACCACTTTGATCAAGCTTTTTGTCACCTCCACTAACATCTCCTTGTGGGTCTTGTGGCAAATTGTGTCCGATAATCTCTCCTTTGAGCTGTCATCGCATTACAACAAAGACATTATACAAGTGCAATAAAAGCGAAATACTGCAGATGCTGGAGTTCTGAAATTAAAAAACAGAAAATGCTGGAAAACTCAGCAGGTCTGGCAGTGTCTGTGGAGGGAGAAAGAGTTAACGTTTCGAATCCATATGATTCTTCTTCAGAGCTCTGAAGAAGAGTCATTTGGACTCGCAACGTTATACAAATGCAAGTTGCTTTTGCTATTGTTGTTGTAAAGCACTGTGCAACATCCTGACATTGTGAAAGGCACTATAGAAATGCAATTTTTAAGCTTATTTTGGAACTTGAGATACTGGCACTATGTAATGGAACAGGGAAGGCAAAAACATTAACTTTTTCTTTACGATGAAGCTGATGTGTGTTTTCAATCTTTGATGTGAATGGTTATAACAAGTGGAAAAGAGGTGTGCAAAGGATATTTTGATGAGAAACTGGCCCTTTTATTTGTAAAGAATTGATGCATAACCCAGAATATTTTCAAGGGAGATGCTTGCACACTTGCTGCTGCCTCTCAATCACTCCCTGCGTCGCTGGGGATTTGATGCTGTAACATTGCTTGATGGAGGCAATCTAAGAGCAGAACCTGTGCATGTTCCAAATCAGCTGCTGTTCTTATCAGTGACGTCTGTGTTGCAGAATAGAACGTTGTGACACCAACTCACAGACGCGAGCTCCTGGGTCAGGTACTGTGTGGTAAGATGCAAAATGCAAATCCCAGCAGTGTGCCTTAAACCCACTCTCAGCAGCGTGCCCCCTACTGCACCGGTACCGTTTTGCTTCCAGTGATCCCAGTGTGTCAGTTGGATTGTATACCGTGCAGGCTCCCTTTATCTGAGGGTGGGTTTGTTGGGGTGGTCGGGGGTCACTCCACATGTTTGGAGACAGGTCAGAGATGGGAGCTTTGACACTCTAAAGGGACTCTCTCTAAACACTGATACCTGCCATCATGCCTGGAAGTCAGTACTGGTTACCTAGAGATAACGTGCTCTCTCACAGGAAAGATTTTTTTTGTTTAATGTACAGTGACACTTGCTTTAGGATTCCTCTGGCAAATTAGCCTGACCTTAGCTGAGCAGGCATACACATATGTGTTGACAATCTTAGTTCATAAACAGTGCCAGTGTAAGTTAAAAAATGGAAGATTTTTAGGAGAATTCACCTCCTGAAAGAGCAGATCCTTTCCAAATGGCCTCTTATTCAACATGATTGCCTCTTGTTTATAGAATCTATAGGAATTTATAGCCTAGAATAAGGCCATTCAGCCCACTGCATCTGCACCGATAAACAAGGAGCCATCCAGCCCAAACCCAGTATCCAGCTCTTGGCCCACAGTCTTGTAGGTTCCAGCACATCCGAGGGTTATTGCCTCTGCCACCCTTTCAGGTAGTGAGTTCCAGATCCCGACCACCTCCCCGGTGAAAAGATTTCCCCTCAAGCGCCCTCTGAAGCTCCTTCCTGTTGCCCTAAGTCTACGCCCCCTTGTTATGGACCCCTCAGCCATGGGGAATAGTGTCTTCCGATCCACTCTATCTGGACCCCACAACATTTGATACACTTACATAGAAACATAAAAACATAGAAACTAGGAGCAGGAGTAGGCCATTCGGCCCTGCGAGCCTGCTCTGCCATTCATTATGACCGTGGCTGATCATCCAACTCAATAGCCTGCTCCCGCTTTCTCCCCATATCCTTTGATCCCTTTCACCCCAAGAGCTATCTCTAACTCCTTCTTGAAAACATACAATGTAGGGGGCAGGGTGTTGAGGGGATGAGGTTGTTGGGGGGGGGCGGGGTGGTGGGGGGGATGGTGTCGGGGGGGGGTGAGGTTGGGAGGTGCGTGAGGGCGTATGGGGGGAGGAAGGTGTAATGGGGGAGAATGCGGCAGCTGAGGAGGTAGGTAAGGGGGCAGGAAGGTGTAAGGGAAGGAGTTTGTAGGGGGAAAGGAGTTCAGAGGGGGGAAGGAGTTTGGAGGGGTGAAGGACTTTGGAGGGGGGAAGGAGCTCAGAGGTGGAAGGAGTTTGGAGGAGGGAAGGAGTCCGAGGGAGGAAGGAGTTCAGAGGGGGGAAGGAGTTTGGAGGAGGGAAGGAGTCCGGGGGAGGAAGGAGTTCAGAGGGGGGAAGGACTTCGGGGGGAGGAAGGAATTCAGAGGGGCAAGGAGTCCAGGAGGTGGAAGCAGTTAGGGAGGAGGAAGGGGTAAGTTGGGGGGCGAGATCATGTCCAGGTGAATGTATAAGGGAGGGTTCAGTGGAGTCGATGACTCTCTCCTGGGGAGTGAAATGAGTGTGGGCATGGTAGGAGAGAATGGTGAGAATGAGAGAGGGCAGAATGAGGCGGTGGGGTGGGAGAGTGAGGGTGCGATGGTAGTAGTAGAAGGGATAGGGAGGGTGGCTGGGGGACTTGGAGACAGACATGGACCCCGGATGTGGGAAGGATAAGATCGGGGAGGTCAATGTGGATGGGGGTGGGATTCTCGGGAAGACAGGGAACGTCTGGACACCCTGGGAAGAAGGGTTCTGGCTGATAGGTGACAGTGGGGAGGTGGAAGGTGATGCCGGGGTGGGGTGTTAACAGTGATGGAGGAAAGGACGTGGGTGACTGGGGGAGGGAAAAGGATGGGGGGCGCTGAAGACATACTTTACAACAACCATCCGGTAAAATCGAAAGTGGGCGGAGCCTCATGTTGGACGGGCACAGGTGCAGCATGGGAGTGGGATCAGTGGGTGGGCAGAGATACAGGTCAGCTCAGACCATCAACTGAAAGAGAGACCCCAGCAGGCAGCACTGAAAATACTCTGGACAGTGAGCTGAGTGTGATGGAGGAAGGCACCCCCACCCCAGTGTGTGGGAGAATGCTGACATGAGGCTCCGACAGATCCTGTCCCCCCCGGCAAACACACACACTTCTCCCCCCAGAGTCACTCGTGGGCCGGCTGCGTGCAGCTGATCTGCTAGTGGTGGTGGTTGCTGGGGAGGACTCGCGAAGCCTGTAAATAAAGTTGAAAGACATCATTACACACAATTCATTGACAGTGAATATATTTCCAGATTATAATGTGACAAAATGTGTTCATCCATGTGACCAGAATTTCTTAACTGTTCTAGGCCTACCGCTGCTTCTAGGTGCTGCCCTGACATCCGCAGCAGGGGTGGAGACAGCCTGTACAATACTTGGCCCTGTTGTCTCTGATGACTTTGGCGCACCTCTTCTGGAGACCCAAGGCCTTGGGGGCCCCGGCTTGCTTTGGCTATCTTCCTGTGGGTCAGCGGCTCCTTCTGCGATGACAGAGGATGAGGTTGAGGGAGTCACAGACAAAGGGGACTCAGCGGGAGCAGACAGCCTCTGAGATTCCTGAGTGGATGACTCAGGGCTATCCAGCTGCCGGTCCTCCTCCTTTCTGGTGCCCGAGGGCCCCGGCCTGACTTCTTGAGGGGAAGGAACACCTGGAGGGACATCGAGGTGCCCTGTTTCCCCCTCGCGTTGCCACTACAGGAAGTGACCCATGGCTACCCCAATGGAGTGCAGGTCTGTGTGCATCTCCGTGTTCTGCACATGTGGGCCCCACTTCATCAGAAAGCAGGCGGACGCACTCTTCCAACTCACGTGCCACTCTGTTAAGGGCTTCCAACAGCCCAACAAGAGGTTCCATGTCTTCTGCAGACTCTCCATCACGAGTTGGAAGGCCGAATCCTAAGGCTCATCATCTGACTCGGACCTCACAGATACCTCTTCCCCAGCTGTCCTCCGAGTGCCGGGGAGCTGGGCTGAACCTGCCTCCTCCTGCTGCAGACACGTGTCCGTGTGGGGAGCAGCAGATTGTGAACCTGAGCCTGCTCCAGATCGAGGTCCCACCGAGGTGTGTGTCCCTGCGCTGGTGGAGGGTGTGGGTAAGCGCTGTGATGGGTCTTCCAGGCTGCTTATTCCCAGCTCTTCGATGGAGGAGGTGTCCTCTTGGCTGGAGGTGAGGACCTGGATGGAGCTGAGGGACTGGCTGGCTGAGGGTGTTGGTCACTTGGCAGAGCTCCCTGTGAACCAAAGTAGAGATAAACAGTGCATGGCATCAGAGTCAAAACAGGAGAGAGAGACACTCACAGTTTCATTGAGAGAGGGACGATGTGGTGCAGAATCCTCACGTGGGTGTTCACCACCAACCTCAGCGTCACCGCAGACTCGGTCCATGTCCTCATTGGTCAGCGCAATGGAATGCTCCTCAAAGTGAGTGAGGGGCCTAATGTGGGCCAGTCCACCCCCAGTCTGGGACCTCTCCCTGCTGTTATGAGCCAGCTCTTCCTGCATGAAAATCATTGAGAGAGTTTGAGCAGGACACACAGCACTGCGTGGAATGTTTGTGTGGTGAGCGGATCCGTGGGTGGGTGGGCTGAGGACGTGACCTCCAAGGGATATGAGCCTGATGGAGATGTGAGGGTGTGTGTGAGAGTTAGTGGGGTTGCCCCTTGAGATGTGAGATCCCTGTGGATGTGCGATGGATTTGGGAGTTCTTGCCTTTTGGGGCCATGTCTTCAGTGCAGGAGCCCTGGGCTGGAAGCGCGGAGAGGCGTGCGCCCGACTGGACTTTAAGCGGAGCACCCGGCGTGAGTGGGTGGCGAGGTGACGGTGTGGTGGGCGAATCGGAGGCCGCACACCAATGAAACAGGGCGTTTCCGGGAAGTGCGTATCTAACGAGGCGGGAATGGGACGATATGGGGTGAAAAGCTGCCGCTGCGGCCTGCAGGTGAAGTGTCCATTTTCCCGCCCTTTAGTGCAAGTCTGGGACGATTCTGGATTCTGCCCCCAGTCTGCGCTTGTGAATTTTAAAAAAAAATTGCTCTCTCATGGGGCATGGGCATTTGGCAGGGCCAGCGTTTATTGCCCATCCCTAATTGCCCTTAAAATGAGTGGCCTACCAGACCATGTCGGAGGGCAGTTAAGAGTCAACCACATTGCTGTGGATGTGTAGAGAGTTAACATAATATTTCACACCATCATCATCGCCATAACGTAATACTTTCAAATGTTTATTTTTTAATTTTTATATATGTATATTTACCCCCACCTATTTCTATTACCATTATTTAAAAAAAAATATTTCCATCCATGGTTTTATTCCCACCTTTTAGCCTATTTCAATCTTTTCTCCCACACTGTCCCCTCCCCCCACCCCACCCCCACTAGGGCCATCTGTCTCTTGCTCATCCTGCTTTCTACTCTTAATGTCACCATTAGCACCTCCTTTAGCCAATATCACCACCATCAACACCCCTCCGACCTTTTGTTTATGACATCATTTGCAATCTCTCCTTTGCCTCCACTATCCCCGCCCCTCTATCCAGCTTCATCATCCCCACCCCCCCCCCCCTTATACAGTATATATTTCACCACATTTTTACTTCCCTTCAGTTCTGAGGAAGAGTCGTACGGACCCGAAACGTTAGCTCTGTCTTTCTCTCCACAGATGCTGTCGGACCTGCTGAGTCTTCCCAGCACTTTTTGTTTTTGTTATAGATGTAAGTTGTTGTTGTGGTGAGGGGACATCAGCCTGCGCAAGGGGCAGAGGGAGTGAAGTCACATCTGACTGTGGCAAATAAGTGAAAATACACCGTGGTGCCAGTTGCCTTGAGTTCACAAGTCTCTGTAGCGGGCATGCAACTGACTTTTAAAACATTCTTTCATGGGATGTGGCTGTCGCTGACAAGGCCAGCATTTGTTGCCCTCTCCAATTGTCCTTGGACTGAATGGCTTGCTAGGCTATTTCAGAGGGGCAGTTAAAGGTCAACGATATTTCTTTGGGTCTGGAGTCACATGTAGGCCAGACCAGGTAAGGATGGCAGATTTCCTTCCCTAAAGGACATGGGTGAACCAGATGGGTTTTTTTTTAATGACAGTTGATGATAGTTTCCATGATTGAGACCAGCTATCCATTCCAGATCTTTTATTAATTAAATTCCACCAGATGCCAGGGCGGGATTTAAACCCATGTCCCCAGAGCGTTGGCTGGGCCTCTGCTGGGTAAAAGTCCAGTGGTAGCACCGCTATGCCAACCTGGCCCCAGACCAGGGCCGGGATTTTCCACGTTCCCTGGCGTTGGGCGTGTTCGGTGGTGTGAGTGGACAACATGGCGAGCAGGCCAACAATCGGTTTCACGACGTCATGAAACCAGTTTGTGATTGTGCACTCTGCCGGCCATCGGATGTTGGGAACCTCATTGTAATACATCAGCATATCACTCTAAGGCCAGCTTTCCGGACTCATCCACCCGCCATCGATTGTCCACTCACACTGGCGGGAAAACAGGCTGATGTGTTTCACAATAGCATATATAAGGTGTGCACCTGGCGGGCCGCACTTACGCTCGGGACTTCGAGGTTTGTTTGTCTACCTCGCAATTATCAGCGCCAGGCTTCACAGGCAGCACCACATCACTTTTAGGGGGGTTCACGGGCAGGTCTGTACCTACCAGGGCAGCCATATGTGGGTGGCTTTTTAACAGCTGCAGGACTAGGGCTTGTTTGGGGAAGGGGGAGAAGTGGCCTCAGGCAAGGGGAGAGGCTGCAGGACGAGGGCTGTACTGGAGAAGAGGGGTATCCCAGGGTGTGTGTGGGGGGCACATGTTGATCTGTGCAAGTGACCTCAAGAGGGTGAGGTCTGAGGAGGCAGTCTCCAGAGGAGATGAGGCCAGATGGAGATGTGAGGGTGTGTGTGAGAGAGTGAGTGGTGATGTCCCTTGAGCTGGCAGTGAGTGAGATGCCAGTGAATGTGTGATGGGCTTGTGAGTGTGTGAGTTTAGAGTGATGAGATAGTTCCCATACCCTGGCTGCACAGATGAGATCATTCATCCTCTATCTGCATTGGATGGCCAACCTCTCCTGTGCAGCATTGGCACTGACCACCACTGCCACCACCTGCCATGCTGGATTGGTGATGCTGCTGCCCCTCCTGCGGCCAGAGCGGGGGGTAGAGGACATCACAGTGCCCTCCACGTTGTCCAAAAGGTGCTCGAGGGCTGCAGTCTTCTTGCCTTTAGGGCCCATGTCTTGTTTGCTGCAGCCCTGGGCTGGACTTTAAATACAGCGCCTGGCGTGATGAAGCAGCGAGGTGACGGTGTGGCAGGCGAATCGAAGCCCGTGTGTCATGGAAACGGCGTGTTTCCCGGGAATGCATAATTAATACAGCGGGTTTGGGACGATACGGTGTGAAAAGCCGCCATTGCGGCCAGTGGGTAAAACATAGCTTTACGCGCCTGCTACTGCACTTAGTGCAAATCCGGGATGATTGTGCCCCAGGTCCTACCTTCCATTCCTGTGGCAAGTGAAAATCCCAACAGAGGCTGAAAGGTAAGCGGCTCATCTTACAATCAGTGACACTGCGGCCCTCTGGACTCAATACTGGTTCCAATGATTTCATCTCATAGACCCTGATTCCATTTCTGGCTCATCTAGACAGAACATTTTCATAGAATCATAGAAGCGTACAGCACAGAAGGAGGCCATTCGGCCCAGGGAGCCTGCACTGATTCTTTTGAACCGCAATTCCCCCTGTTGATATTCAAAGAGACTCGGGCGTCTTTGTACAAGGGATACAGAAAGGAATGTAGACGCAGCGAGCAATTAGGAAGGCAAATAGCATGTTGGCCTTTATTGTAAGGGGATTGGAGTGCAAGGATAAAGAAGTCTTGCTACAGTTGTGCGGGGTTTTGCTGAGACCACATCTGGAATGCTGCGCGCAGTTTTGGTCTCCAGATTTAAGAAAGGATATACTTGTAGTGGGGGTGGTACAGCAAAGGTTCACTAAATTAGCCCCTTGGGATGAGAGGGTTGCTGTATGATGAGAGGCTGAGTAAATTGAGCTTATATTCTCTGGAACTTGGAAGAATGAGAGGCGACCTCATTGAAACATACAAACTTCTGAAGGCGTTTGATAGGGTGAACACCAAGAGGGTGTTCCCGCTGGTCAGGGGATCAAAAACACGGGGTCACAGTCGTGGGATAAGGGGCCGATCATTTAGAACTGAGACGAGGGGCAATTACTTCACTCAAAGAGTTGTGAATCTTTGGAATCCTCTACCCCAAAGTCTTGCGGATGCTCCATCGTGGAGGATGGAGTTAAGGCCAGGATAGACAGGTCTTTGGTTTCTTAGGGATTAAGGGATATGGGAGCAGGCGGTAAAATGGAGTTGGAGCCCAAGATCAGCCATGATTGTATTGAATGACGGAGCAGGCTCAAGAGGCTGTGTGGTCGAACCCTGCTCCTATTTCTTAAGTTCTAATGTCCCACCATCCCGCTCTTTCCACACGTCCTTGCAGTTTTTCTTCTGTTTCTTTCCTTGCCCCCGTGACCAGCCCCTTTTTACCTACACCATCAGCCCTTTTGTCATTTAATCCCCGGTCTTCCATCCTACCACAGACCTCCCCTTTTGCTCTTTCCTCCTTCCCCTCTTGCTCGAACGCCGTTAAATCGCTGACCTCTTCCCCTTCTGACGAGAGGTCACCCACCTGAAATATTAACCCCGTTTCTCTCGACGCGGCTGTCACCTGACCTGCTGAGGATTCCGAGCTGTTTTTGTTTTGTTGCAAAGTTTTGAGATCACATTCCGAAACAGTAGAGAAATGAAAGCGTGCCTGGTTTCTGGTTCAGCTCAGTATCTGCTGGGATACATGGGCCTGAAGAAAGTAAGTATCTTCTCATTGAATGCAGGGTCTGATTCCTCATTGATCTGAGGATCTCTAATGACTACATCAGTAATGATGACCCTGACAGTTATCATCGATTGTTGTAAAAACCTATCTGGCTCACTAATGTCTCTATAGGGAAGGAAATCTGCCGTCCTTACCTGGTCTGGCCTAAATGTGACTCCAGGCCCACAGCAACGCGGTTGGCTCTTAAACAAAAACAAACAGTGCTGGAAAAGCTCAGCAGGTCTGACAGCATCTGCGGAGAGAAAGACAGAGTTAACGTTTCGGGTCCGTATGACTCTTCTTCAGAACCCTTAAGAGTTAAGAGTTGACTCTTAACTGCCTCTGCAGTGGTGTGGCAAGTCACTGTCTTCAAGAGCAATTTAGGGATGGGCAACCAATGCTGGTTTTGCCGTTTAAGGGGCTCCCATTTAAGACAGAGATGAGGAGGAATTTCTCTTCTCCGAGGGGGTGTTAATGTTTGGAATTCTCTTCCCCAGAGAGCAGTGGAGCCTGGGCCATTGAATATATTCAAGGCTGAGTTAGATTTTTGATTGATAAGGGAGTCAAGGTTTATGCAGGGGGGAGGGTGGGGTGGTGCTGAGGGGACCAGCAGTTGCGGGTGGCAGGAAAGTAGAGTTAAGGCCACAACCAGATCAGCCATGATGTTATCGAATGGCAGAGCAGGCCCGAGGGGCTGAATGGCCTACTTCTGCTCCTATTTCTTATGATATGGTTATGATCTCTTGCTGGCACTCGCTGCAAATTCACCAGATTCCTCACTGTTGCTTATTATACAAAGCTACGTGCTGGAATGAGCACACGTAGCGGCAGTCAGTCGGGGGACAGTGTTGGCTTAGGTCATGATGCTCTGCCCTGTTGGATAAAGCTGTTTGCACTCGCTCTCTGGGTTTAGACTCAAAGAGTGGTTACTGGTTAGATAATGAGGGGTGCTGGAGGTGGGTGGGGGGAAGGGTTGGGTTCCCCTCTGTGGAAAAATCTCTCAGTAAAGTTAATTGCCTTGAAGTTAGGAAAGATCAAAAGATTAGAAGGGAAAACATGGCCACGTACCATCAGTATTTGCTGATATTTGGCATTTGTTGCCGAGAGTTTCAGAGAACACAGTCAGTATGCAGCTCTATTAATAGAACTGGTCTGCCACAGTGTTCAGCAGAATGTGTTGGCTCTGCCTTCGAAATGCAGATCTTGTCTCTCTCTCTCCCTCTCTCTCTCTCTCTGTTGATTTTTTTTTTGCTTGTAGGATAAAAGGTCATTCCTAGCAAGGAAACATGTCACATGATTGCCAGAAAGACGAATTGGAAGAACCAGCCAAGTCCTGAACTACCCAGACTAGCGTTCAGCCAGTTTAAAGAAAGGGACACGCTGATTCTGTAACCGCCCCCCCCACCCCCACCCTCCCCCCCATCTCCTGTGACTCTCAGGTACTGGCTGTCTTGCTGGGATGGAGTCCCATGGGCACTGGCAACCCCCTGCATCCTCGCCCAAGTGACCATTTTCCAAGTGCCAAAACAGTGAACATGGACTATTCGACTGCAGGAGGGCTCACTGGGCAAGAGCAGGAGCCATGGCTGATTCCCCTACCTCGCACCATCCCAGACCGTTAACACTGAGGACCATTGCACAGCTCCAACAGCTAATTACTCTGCTAACAACTTTGTTTCTGTTCTCTCCCCCCGCCGTCGCTTGGGTAGTTTGTACTCTGTGTTTAATAACCAACAGCTTTTTATGTTATTATTGTTCATTGCTGGGATGTGGGCGTCGCACACAAGCCCAGCATTTATTGCCCATCATTAGTTGCCCTTGAGAAAGTGGTGGTGAGCTGCCTTCTTGAACCGCTGCAGTCCATATGGTGGGTAACAGGGATATTGTGGTGAAATTTTAACTTACTCAAAACCCATTCGCGTACAGAGTCAAAACTGGACCAGTTGGCTGGAATGATTGTGTCCAGGGAACTGGGGAAAACTATTAACCTTAGGGACTCTAGGGAATCTTGACATTTTAAGTGTGTTCATGTGTGTTCATGTGTGTTAGTTTTTGCATGTTTTTATTTCTTTGTGCCCGTTTGTGTGTGTGGATTTGAACATACAAACATTAGAAGTAGAGCTGGAGTCTGCTTTGCCATTCAGTAAGATCATGGGTTAAACCCTGATCATGGTTTCTTCAGCGCTGTCAAGGCAACCTATGGCCCACGAACCCAAGACCCCCCCACACTGCTCAGAGCCAGGCATAGACGGTAGCTCATCAAGGACAAGGGGGCAGTCAGTGCTCACTCTCGCTGGAGAGATCACCCTGAAGAACTCCTCAAGCCAGACTCTGGGCGGAGTCATCTGGTCCCGGTGGGCAGCGGGAGTCCTGGTAGGCGGGGGCAATTTGGCGTGAGGGGCAGAGACCGGTTACGTGCCATTTTGTGAAACCGTTCGATTGTCTGCACCACCTGTCAATGGTGGGCCAATTCCCCACCACTGCATGCTGGGAGCCTAATTTCAATGCTTTAGCATCCTGTTGTAAGCCCCGCTCGCCGGAATCGTCCCCTCACGTCAAGTTTACCGCCCACATTGGCGTGACTTCAGAACAACGTGCTTCACGACTGCCGTTCAAAGGCGTGCACTTGGCGAGCTGAACCTCGAGGGGAAGGCGGAGGTGAGTGCACACGACCTTACGCAGCGCTCAAGACCATCGTCCGTAGGACGTAAGGGAAAAGACGCTGTGCCTTCGTGGAGGGCACACACTAGTCGCTTTTCCCCGGTTGGCTTTCAGTGCGTTGCCGGGGCAGAGGGTCTAGCGCAGGTCAGGCCAGGGGCAGGTGAGGGGGAGCTGGGACAAGGCAAAACAAACTGAAGGAAGTACACAAGCGCATGTTGGGTGGGGGGTTGGGGGTGGGGAGGGGGAGGTGAGGGGAGCAGCCACGCACGCGGGAAAGATTGTCATTCTTCCACAGCTGAGGCTGTTCAGCAGCAGCTCCGTTGACATGATTGGAGTCCGGCCTCTGAAGCATTTCTCCCCACACAAGCGACGCAAAAGCATGAATGTACACCAAACGTTCCAGAACTTTCACCCCTCGGGCACAGACTGCACATTAATGTGTGTTTTGGGGGTTGGGGGGGGCAGCTGAGAAATTGGCCAACCAGGCAAGTTGTAGGACCCCCTTGTGAAAGACGGCCATGGCGCAGTCACTGGGGGAGACGCTCACAGCCCCTTGCAATGTCTTTATTCAGGTTTGGAACAGTATCCATCCTGGTTCAAGGTAACAGAGCAGCCTTGCAGTGTGGGTTAGGAGAATGCCTGTGCCTGAGCTGACAGCACAACCTGCAGTCCAATGGGCAAAGCTGGCACCAATCGGTCTAGTGGAGTGGGGTTTCGGACAGCCATAAGGTGCCCTGCACACTGTCCATCCAAGTGGTGGCCAGCGCTCTCCTGCATGTGTGGAGGGGCCTTCAGCATTAGGACACACTTGCACACGTCTCTCTTTGATCCTGCAGGGGGAGAGCATCGGGATTATGGAGCCTGGTGATTTAGCGGTGTGCCTCATGGCTTACAGAGAGCAGAGAAGAAGAAGAAGAGAGTGACGGAGGCATCTGGCTCAGCGAAGGGAGGAACATCTCCCACAAGATGAAGAGGTGACGGGGCTTGCTGTGCCCACAGCTGAAGATCCACATTTCTCGTAGGTACTTTGCTGGACCCAGGGTCCATAGGTGGTGCTTATCATTCCTGCGGATGACTGAGGACCAATGTCGCTGTGCGTGTCTAGGGAATTGGTTGGTCACATACGCACCTGCTGCAGGATTTGATGCCACGGGGACCCAGGAGGGCACTGCCAGTGGCCGTGAAAGTGACCGCGGTGCTCAATTTTACACCAGTGGCTCCCTCCAGGTCTGCCCAGGTGACCTGTGAGGGATATTGCAAGCCTCCATCCACAAGTGTACCCGGGAGGTCATGGACGCCATCTTTGCGAAGGCACAGAACTTTGTGCATTTCGCCCGGGACCAGGAAAGCCAGGAAGCAAGAGCGCCGGGATTGACGCGGATCTCTGGTTTTCCACAGGTGCAGGCAGCCATCGACTGTACTCACATGGTGCTCAGATCTCCATGGCAACAAGCAGTCAGCTACGTCAACCTGTGTTCAGTAGGACACTGAGCATACGGAGAGACTTTGTGGGAAGTGAAGATGTCGGAGGGAGCGCACAAACATCCAAACTGTGTGCCCACTCAAACATCACCGGCCCCAAATGTGGCAGAGTCTGCAGATCGCACATTGGCTTATCAGCAATTTCAGAACCCATTGGACCAGAGAGGAAATAAGTATCTGTCTAAGAAGACGGTGGCTTAACTTCTACCTACGCTCTACTCCCTTGCCCAACCTCTTTGTCTCTTGCTTCCCTTAGTGAGCAAAAATCTATCGACCTCTTCCTTGAATATACTCAACGACTGTACATCAGGGAGGTGACAGCATCATGGTAACATTATTTCAACTCTTTCTTGGACTCGAACTCAAGTTCTGTCGAAGGGTCACGAGGACTCGAAACGTCAACTCTTTTCTTCTCCGCCGATGCTGCCAGACCTGCTGAGTTTTTCCAGGTAATTCTGGTTTTGTCATGGTAACATTGCTGTACTAGTAATCAAGTGGACTAGGCTAACGCTCTGGCGTGTGTGGGTTCACATACCAACTGTTGGGGTTTGAATTTAGTTAATAAATCTGGAATTGTAAATTATAGTCTCAGTAATGGTGACCATGACAACCATCATCAATTGTTGTAAAGACCCCCATCTGGTTCACTAATGTCCTTTAGGGAAGTAAAATCTGCCATCCTTACCTGGTCTGGCCTACATGTGACTCCAGACCCACAA
The DNA here is from genome assembly GCA_026770705.1 of Isurus oxyrinchus. Lineage (NCBI taxonomy): Eukaryota > Metazoa > Chordata > Chondrichthyes > Lamniformes > Lamnidae > Isurus > Isurus oxyrinchus. Next base: position 9,817,362 of record JANJGN010000002.1, on the reverse strand, counting down.
CAATGTGGTTGACTCTTAACTGCCCTCTGAAATGGCCTAGCAAGCCACTCAGTTCAAGGGCAATTAGGGGTGGGTAACAGATGTTGACCTTGGTGGCGACGCCAATATCCCATGACAGATTGAAAAAAAAGCCACAGCTTTCTGGGCTAGAGATTTCTAAAGATTTTGAGCGAAGGAGTTTCTTCTGTCTTATCCTGAAACTGTGTCCTCTAGTCCTAGACTCTCTGGCCAGGAGAAGCAGCCTCTCCGCATCTACTGTCAAGCCCTCTGAGAATTTTATATGATTCAATACGATCACCTCTCATTCTTCTAAATTCCAGAGGATATAGGTCCATTAAAGTCATGTGTGTGTGTTTGGTAGTGTGTGCTTTTCTCCTTAAAAGCACACACCATCAATTCATAGAGAGGAATCATCCAATTTAATTGCTTAACTAAAGTCCTATATAGAACTTTTCAAACCCCAGGTTTATCAAGCAGCAGGTCACGAGGCTCAACAATCCTTATATCTTCCCCACTCAACCTCAGCCTACTACATCCTGCAGGAAACTCCAAACCCCAACTCAGCTTCAGAGCATCTTTCACCTCCGCTGCTTGGCTGCTGATCTGTCCCCAGTGGATCATTCACCCCAATGTGGAAGCGAACCGGTATTTGACCTATTGAAATCAACAGCAACTACAATTGCACGGGTTCTACAATGGCCAAGTGATCTACTCTGCCAGATCACTGGTCGAGGGATGATCATAGGAACATAGGAAATAGGAGCAGGAGTAGGCCATTCGGCCCCTTGCGCCTGCTGCACCATTCTACTAGATCATGGCTGATCATCTACCTCAACGTCATTTTCCCACACTTTCCCCATGTCCCTCGATATCTTTAATATCTAGAAACCTATTGATCTCTGTCTTGAACATGCTCAATGACTGAGATTCCACAGTCCTCTGGCTTAGAGAATTCCAAAGATTCACTGCCCTCTGAGTAAAGAAATTCCTCTTCATTTCAGTCCTAAATGGCCTAGCCCTTATTCTGCGACTGTGACCCCTGGTTCTAGAACCCCACTGTCAGGGGAAACATCGTCCCTACATCTACCCCATCGAGCCCTGTAAGAATTTTGTATGCTTCAATGAGATCACCTCTCATTCTTCTAAACTTTAGAGCAACTCCTTAATCTCTCCTCATCGGACAATTCCACCATCCAGAAATCAGTCTGGTGAACCTTCATTGTACGCTCTTGATGGCAAATATATCCTTCCTTTAGTAAGGAAACCAAAACTGTATACAATGCTGCACTTTGGCAGGAAGAATAGAGGAGCTGAATATTATTTACATGGAGAAAGACTGTAGAAAGCTGCAGGACAGAGGGGTTTGGGGTCCTTGTGCATGAGTCACAGAAAGCTAACATACAAGTTCAGCAGGTAATAGGGAAGGCAAATGGAATATTGGCCTTTATTTCAAAGGGAATGGAATACAAAAAAAGGAAGTCTTGCTAAAACTGTACCAGGCACTGATTAGACCACACCTAGAATACTGTGAACAATTTTGGTTCCCTTATCTAAGGAAAAATATACTGGCATTGGAGGCAGTCCAGAGAAGGTTCACTAGGTTGATCCCGGGTATGGAGGGATTTTCTTATGAGGAGAGGTTGAGTAGGTTGAGCCTGTACTCAATGGAGTTTAGAAGAATGAGAGGCGACTTTATTGAAACACATAAGATTCTTAGGGGGCTTGACAGGGTAGATGCTGAAAGGTTGTTTCCCCTTGTGGGAGAGTCTAGGGACAGAGGGCATAATCTCAGAGTAAGGGGTCACCCATTTAAAACAGAGGTGAGGAGGAATTTCTTCTCTCAGAGGGTAGTTAAACTGTGGAATTCTTTACTGCAAAGGGCTGTAGAGGCTGGGTCATTAAGTATATTCAAGACTGAGATAGACAGATTTTTAATCAGTAAGGGAATCAAGGGTTATGGGGAAAAGAGGCAGGAAAGTGGAGTTGAGGATTATCAGATCATCCGTGATTGCATTGAAAGGCAAAGCAGACTCGATGGGCTGAGTGGCTGCTTCTACATCTTATGGTCATATGGTCCAGGTTCAGTCTCACCAAGGATCTATACAATTGCAACAAGACTTCTTTATTCCTGTGCTCCTGGTGATGGTGAAAATGACTCCCATTATGTCCCATGGAGTATTTCCCCACCTAGTCTGTACCTATCCCTATAACCAATGGCCATACATTATCTATTTGTCAATTCTCTCCTACTAATTTTCTCCATTTTCTGGAACCCCCACTAAAGGCGATTGAACAGGTACTATAGGTACTAACAGGTACTAACAGGTGGCTCCTCAAAACTCCATGATAGCCAATATAGGCAAGTCACCTGATCACAGTTGAACTTGAATCTACAGTAACGACTAAAAATTGCATTTATATAGCACCTTTAATCTGGCAATACATGCAGGTGCATTATTAAACAAAATTTGACACTGAGTCACATAAGGGGATATTGGGATAGGTGACCAAAGAGGTAGGTTTTCAGGACCATCTTCAAGAAGGAAAGAAAGGTAGAGAGGCAGAGAGGGTTAGGGAGGGAAGTCCAGAGCTTAGGGCCCAAGCAGCTGAAGGAATGGCCATCAATACTGGAGAGATTAAAATCAGGGCAGCATAAAATGCTAGAACTGGGGCAAATGCAGATATCTCGAACGGCTGTCAGGCTGGAGGATGGCATAGAGTAAGTCTTTGCCCCTCAGCTACAAGTGCATGGTTCCAACAGGGGCTGTTCAATGTCATGGAAGTGGGCACCTTGCTCACATCTCACCACACTAAACCCAGGTTATCAAGACAAAATCTAAGTGGACACTCCAGGGCAGCACCGAGGGAATGCTGCAGTGTCGGAGGTGCGGTGTTTCAGCTAAGACAATAAACCGAGGCTCCATCTATCCTCTCAGGTAAAAGATCCCACGGCACCATTTCGAAGAAGGATTGGCGAGCTCTGTATCAGCTGCCCGGCCTGATATTCAGTTCCACTTAAGAGCTGAAGATTGAACAAGGTGTTTAAGAGGTCGTCCAGGCAATTATATCAAAGGAGGATTTCTGGTCTGGTGAATCTGGAATATCAGGAAAAGAAGCCAGGTTGTGAACGAGCTTCCAGGTCAGCACTTCAGTTACAATTTGTCGATTTGAAGCGTCTCAATATTAATTCTGTTTCGAACACCTGAATGGAATCATGGGCACTGCCCCCTTTAGATCACATGATAAGGTGACTCCCATACTCATGGTTGATCTATTCAAGAACTGAAGGAAGGACCAGGAGTGTGGGGGCTGGGGAGGGGAGAGTGGAAGGGGTGGAGGGTGGTGGGGAGTTTGGGTAGCCCTGTGACTTAACGTGCTTCTTTTGCAGGACTGTAATGACTTGACATGCCGGACAGGTTTCTACTTGAAACAGAAACTTTATTTACAGAGAGCTCTTCAGCAGTTACATGCTTGAACCAGGTCCTTGACTAGAAAGCTCCCCCGCCCCGGCCAAGATTACCCCTGCTTAGGGCTCATTCGTCAAGAACAATCACGTGACCCCGAATAAGTAGTAGGAAAAGGCTACACCTTCAATAACTACATTTCCTCCTCCTTTACATTTACATTTCCTACTTATAAAGAACATTTTAATCCACAAAGTATACATATATACTGGTTAGGTGAGTAAAGATTAAGCGCCTGAGGTGGTTTCTTTGTTTGGTTAGAGCAACATAGCTTTACCACTGAGGTTCTCTCACTGGATCGACATGATCAGGAACTGCAGCATCGGGTACATCATTAGAAAGTGGCAGTGCAGGGTTAAGCAATGCGTAGGCATCACGTATGTCTATTCTAGGTCAGTCTGTCACCTCAGGGATTAGAGGTTCGACATTAATCACAGGCGGATTAGCTGGTGGTTGGGATGTCTCTCTACTCCTAAACTGATCCACATGTTTTCACACAATTTAGTCTTCCAATTCCACCTGGAAGGGCAAGGGACCAGCTTCAGGGAAAGTTATGCCAGGAAGCCAACTAGGTCCACTTCCAAAATTCTGCATGAAAACTGCATTTCCCACAGTGAACCTGCGAGCTTTGCTATGAATGTTGTGATTCAATTTTTGATCACTCTGGTTCTTTGCTACCTTCCCTTCTAAGGATGGAAACACCAGATTTAACCCTGTACATAAGCAGCGTTTCATCAATGATTCAAACAACGTCGAACCCATAGTTGAATGAGGCGTTGTATGATAATTGAGAAGAAATGGGGGAAAGTTGAGTTTCTAGAGTTCCTTTGGATAACCTCTTCATTTCTGATTTGAACGTTTCCACTGCTCTTTCTGCTGACCCATTGGATGAGGGATGATATGGGGCTGTTTTAATATGTTTGGTTCCATTTAAACTCATGAATCTCTGAAATTCTGTACTGGTACAGACTGTACTGTTATCTGAATCAATGCTTTCCGGTAGGCCGTGTCCACTAAAACATTGATGCAGCTTTTCAATAGCTGCACTCGATGTCGGTGATCCGATTTCATACACATCCAGCTATTTAGAATGTGCATCCACAATCAATAAAAACACAGTACCTAAAAATGGACCTACATAATCAATATGTAGTCTAACCCAGGGTCGACCAGGCCACTCCCACGGATGCAGTGGAGCTGAAACAGGCAACTTCTGTTGTTGCTGACAATGGAGACAGTGCTTGACCATGCTTTCAATCTCACTGTCCATGCCAGGCCACCAGGCATAGCATTTTCACCTTTAATATGCCTGGATGAGCACTGTGAAGCTCTGTGAAGAGTGAATCTCTTCCTTGTGAAGGGACGAGAACTCTTGATCCCCACAAGATTCTATCTTGGCAACTTAACTCTGTTTTTTGGACATGGAATGGTCTCATCTCTTCAGACACTGGTGAATTCAGCCACCTTTGCAATACCAAGGTCTCGGACCTTTGACAAAATTGCCTCTCTGTTTGTCTAATTCCTAATTTGCTCCAAACACACAGGCGAAGAGTCTAAGAAATTCAGCACGAGCAGAACTTCTTGTGACACTGGAGCATGTACAATACTATCTGGTAACTGGAGACAACAGAGTGCGCCCACATTTGCAATAAACACGCCAGGACGGTGCATAAAGGTATACTCATACGTCGATAATTCAAAGTCCAACACTGAATTCTTGCTGAGGCTAGAAGCGGAATGGCTTTATCCTCACTGAATAAACCCATTAATGGTCAACGGTCCGGCACTACGGTGAAATGTTGCCCATGCAGATACTGGTGGGAATTTCTTCACTCTAAATATCACCGATAAACCTTCCTTTTCAAGTTGTGAATAACCCTTCTCGACTCCAGAGAGGGTTCTGGAGACATAGCCGATTGGCATTTCGGAACCATCTTTCACCCTGTGTGATAACAAAGCTCCCACACCATAAGGAGACCACAGGTTAATATTAATTCTTTTGATGGATCATAATGTACCAGTAGACGTGATGATTGCAATAACTTCTTAACTTTCACAAAGGCTTCTTGTTGTTGTGAACTCCATGACCAGCGATGATTTGTTTTCAACAAGTGGGAATGAGGCTAACACTTGACAAGTTTGGCAAGAAGCGGCTATAATAATTGATCATGCCCAAAAAAGGCTTGAATTCAGTGACACTGGTAGGAGAGGGCGTCTCTTTGACTGCCCTGACTTTCTCCTCTACTGGATGCAACCCCCATGGAATCCACCTGGTGACCCAGGTGAGTGATTTCTGGCGCTTGGAATGTACATTTCTCTTTCCTTAATCATATATGGGCTTCCAAGAATCTTCTTGAAACCTCTTCCTGGTGAGCCAAATGTTCAGCTTCCATTGACTCTGTGATCAGAACATCAACCAGGTACATGACCACTACTCGGGGAAGTGCTTGCAAAAGACTCTCCATGGCCCTTTGGAAGATTGTACATACAGACGAAACTCCAAAGGGTAGGCGAGTATATTGGTACAGGCCTTAGTGCGTGTTGATGGTTATGTATCCTCTAGACGTGCTATCCAGCTCTAGCTGTCGGTATCCATGGCTCATGTCCAGTTTGGTTTAGGATTTGCCTTCAGCTAGCTTTGGACACAAGTCCTCTATTCTCGGGACAGGATATTTATCTAGTTTAGCTGTTGTAGCCCCCACAAACGCGTATAGTTTGGTCACGTTTCATCAGAGAGACTATGGGTGCTGCCCCATCTGAAAATTGGACAGGCTGGATGATGCCTAACTTTTCTAAGAAGCACAATTCTGCACCCACCTTCTCCTTTAGGACGTAAGGCACAGGTCTGGCCTTAAAGACACGTGGTATCGCCTGAGAATCTACAAACAACTTTGCTTGCAAGCCTTTTAACTTTCCTAATTTGTCACGAAATACACTGGCTGGGATTTTCTGGCCCCGTTGTGGATGGGACCCTCTGTGGACGAGGCTGTGCTCCAGCCAGAAGTCCATTGACTTGCGATGGGACCGGAAGATCCTGCCCACTGTCGTATTACCTTAGCAGCTCAGAAACTCCTTCAGTTCTCACTTGAAATATTTCAGACCAGTTGGGCTTAATCTTTTGTAATCAGTCTGGCCAAGAAGACTAGGTCCTTCACCTGTCACTACGATCACTGGAAGCTGAGCTGTCTGTAGCCGATAGGACACAGGTACCGTGGGGATGCCCTTTACCTGTATTGACTCTCCAGTGTATGTCTTCAACTGAGCTGTGGTTTGCTCCAGACTCAATGGCTGGATACCCTCATTTAGGTGTTTAAATGTGTGCTCCCCCACCATTGTGGTTGAGGTTCCCATATCTACCTCCATTACTAGTGGCTTCCCATTCGCTTGATTTGGGGTAGTAATTGGCTCCATTTTCACTGTTTTGACAGTGTTTGCAGGGGAATAGATGTCGGTATGGGCAGCTTCAGGTTCCGTTCTATTATTCACTTCAATCATTTGGGTCTGCTGCCTTACAGGTTGTTTTGATGTTGCCCTGCATTGCTTTATTGTGTGTCCTTCCTTATAGCAGTAATAGCATTCTGCCTCCTTGAACCTGCAGGTGTCCAGTGTGTGGTTAGCCTCACATCTGTATCAGATTAACCTTGGAGTTGCTGCTGAAATCCTTCCACTGGACCTTTTGGTGTATCAAACAGCAGAGACTGTCTCTCACTTCGCTGCTGTGTCTCTGGTTCTTGTGCCACGCCTGGCGGTAGGTTCCCACCCCACATGCGGAGCGGTTCCATGTTGCACATTCTGTAAAACCTGTGAGCCTCTCACAGCACTTTTCACCGCTAACGCTATTTCCATTGCGCGCTTCAAGTCAACGTCGACTTCTTGCAAGTAAATGGCGCTGGCTGGCGTCGCCGTGAATTCCACAAACTAATCGGTGCCACAACATATCGTTGGGTGTGTGTCTGAAGTCGCAGTGCTCAGCCAACTGCTTCAACTTCACTAAGCAGGTTGTGATGGACTCTCCTGGGGCCCTTACTCTGGAGTTAAATTTAAACTTCTGCATTATCACAGGTGAAAATGCGTCTCCACAAGTTCTACCAATTTGTTGAAGGATTTAGAATTGGGCGCATTCAGGGCTGTCAGACTGCAGATGAGGTTATACGTCTTTCTATCACAGACACTCAAAAAAATTGCTTTCTGCTTCTCCTCCGCGGTAATTTTGTTCACCATGAAATAAAAACCAAGGCACTCTACATTCTGGCTCCAGCCTTCCATTGAGGTCGATTCTGCTGAACAGTGGTATGACTGGTGAGTATACTTTTTTTTCCATAGGAACTGATGTACTCCCATTCACAAGGCGAGGTGCAGCAGGGAGCTATTATACCCTCGTCGCTAAATGTAATGAATTGATGGACTGGACAGGTTTCTGCTTGAAATAGACAACTTTGTTACAGAGAGCTCCTTCAGAAGCTCCATGCTAGGAGCAGGTCCATGGCTAGAAGGCCACACCCCCTGGATTACCCGCGCTTAGGGCTCATTCGTCAAGAACAATCACGCGGCCCCGAAGGAGTAGTAGGAAAAGGCTACACCTTCGATCACTATAAGGACATAGCCAAGGAGCTATTTGTGTTGACAGACTCGTGAACTGGTGTGGCACAGATGAAAGAGCACAATCCTCACTCTGCCCTGTGCTGCCGTAACCTTTCTCAATACAGATGGAAGAGACAGCTTTAAAAATGGGCTCGGATTCAGAATGAACGTTAAAGGCACCAGTAACTAATTGAGGAGAGACTCCAAGGGGCGGTTAGCGCCTGTTTCTGACAATTCCGAGCTACATCAATAGAGACTAATGGAACAGCTGTCCTGACATATGGAATCCAGTTAAAATGTTGAATTCAGAGGGAACTACACATTGAGCCAATTTAATCACCTTAAAATAATTAAACCGACAGAATCTTACATTCCTGAAGGCAGCCATTCAGCCCATCATGCTTACACTGGATCTTAAAAGAGCTATCCAGTTAGATACACTGTTCTCCACTCTTTCCTTACAGACCTGCAACATTCTTTTGTCTAATTAAAAACAAAACATCAAGCACTTTTCATACATTTTGAAGTTGATGACAGGATTTTGTGAAGGGGGATTATTACTGAAAAGGGAAAAGTGTTGCCAAAGCTTTTTGTCTTGCACTCATCAGGACAAATACAAGAATGTCAAATTTCCAACGATGACCGCAAATTATGCTCCAAGAGATAAGGGTGATGATTGGTTTGCAAGTCAACTCTGATTGGCCGAGGCATTGCTATGGAGAAAGCAACAGGGAACTATAGTCTATAGCCCAATTGGAGCTGACTTGCCAACCAATTGTCATCTTTTTCTCCTGTCGTATAAATTGTTTGAAATTTGGCATTCTTGTGATGAGCGGAAGATGAAAAGCTTCAGCAACACGTCTCTCTTTTCATGTACTATGAAGGTGGATTCATTGAGACAGACCTTATCAGTTGATTGTGACACTGCTGCCTTTGTTCCAACTGGCCCCATGACTGAAGGCTGTTCGGCATGTTGATCATGGGAGCTTGCTGTGCACAAATTGGCTGCCATGTTTCCTACATTTCAACAGTGACTACTCTATATTCTCTGGAGTTTAGAAGAATGAGAGGCAATCTCATTGAAACCTGAAGGGGCTTGACAGGGTGGGTGCTGAGAGATTGGTTCCGCTGGTCGGGGAATCTGGAAGGCGGGGTCACAGTCTCAGTATAGGGGGCCGATCGTAAGGGGAAATTACTTCACTCAAAGATTCACTCTGAATCTTTGGAGCTCTCTAGTCCAGGGAGTTGTGGATGCCCCATTGCTGAATATATTTAGGGCTGGGATAGACAGATTTTTAGCCTCTCAGGGAATTAAAGGAATATGGGGAGTGGGTAGGAAAGTGGAGTTGAAACCCAAGATCGGCCATGATTGTATTGAAGGGTGGAGCAGGCTCGATGGGCCATGTGGTTCTACCCTTGCTCCTATCACTTGTGTTCTTGTATACACCAAAAAACGTTTAGATCAGTTGTAAGGCACTTTGGACTGTCTTAAGGCTGTGAAAGGCGCTATATAAATACCAGTTCTGTTTCTTTTCGCTTTTGCAACAAGACTGGCACTGCCTCAGTGTAAGTCATAGCTGCGAGATGGTTTGCTGGCACATAGAGGCCCCTTTAATTGGTTAGTTGGGTTGTTATGGTGATCTGGTGCAATGGGAACGGTGGCTGACTTGTGCCTGGCAGCCATCATTAGTGCTGATATTTGTCAAACTGGGTCATACCTGCTGTTTGGACAGATGACATGCTATTTTTTGCCTTGGCAAATAATAAGACAACGAGAGTGTGATGTATTTTGAGCCAGTCACAGGAAATGGAGGGGGATAAAGCAATAAGATTAAACTGCTTGGAGCGAAGGAGGTGAGAAACCAGGTGAGACCCTCTGACAATGTTTCTTTAAGAGCAAATGAGCAAGGAGTCAAATCTGTCTTGTCAAAAGTGATTGACTCACCTTCAGGAAAGGTTATTGCTCCTATTTTTTTCTCTCGCTCGTGGGAAAATGAGTCAATTGCTCCTGTGAAGAGAGACAAGTGGATTAGGCTCCAACAGGAGGGGCAGTGAGTGGTAACCATCATCTGCAGGGGTCTATTCCAGGGACCCTGCAATTCACACTGCTCATAAACTACATGGGTGGGGGCTGGGGGAGGAGGTGGGGAGGAGGTGGGGGGGGTGGGGGAGGGTGGTGGAGGGTGCGGGTGGCAGTCAGTGTGAGGGTGTGGGGGCTGGGGGGCAATTCACAGAAATAACTTTTCTAATGACACTGAACTGTGTGTGTGGCCGGATGACAGCTCAAGGGGAGATTGAAAGCATTCAAAACGTCTGAGTGAATGAGGCCAAAGTACAACGGAGAGACTTGCGTTTATATTGGCACTTTTCATGACCACTGGACATCCCAAAGCACTTTGCAACTGGTGAATTACTTTCTGCAGTGCAGCCACTGTGTTGTAATGTAGGAATCTCAGCGGCCAATAAGCTCACAGCAACCAGCAATGTGACAATGACCAGAGAATCTGGGTTTTTTTTTGTGTGATGTTGATTGAAGGATAAATATTGGCCAGGGCACTGGGGAGAACTCACCTGCTCTTCTTCAAATTAGGCCCAGCATGTACCTGAGATGGGCCTCTCCACAACTCACCTGAGGAGTGTAAACTTCAATAGTGCAGCACACCCTCAATAAGGCACTTGGCTATCAAGCTTGATCTATATACCCCAAGCTCTGGAGTGGGGTATGAACCAAGAACCTACCAACACAGTAACACACATGTAACCAAGTAATCCACAGCTAACAATTGCTGAAGGTGATGATAAAGTATATACAAGACGATACAGAGCAGCACTTGGGAAATGGGTGCAATACCAATCCAGTAAGACTTTGCTCATCCCTCTGATTCAATCTTGCCCCAGCCCAAAAGTGCGGGAGCTGCTGGTGTAATGGTGATATCACTGGGGTGGGGGGGGGGGTTATAACCCTGAGGACTAAGCTGAGGCCACAGGTTCAAAGCCCACCATTAGCAGCTGGGATGTTAATTATTCAAAAAGGATCTGGAGTGAAAACTAGCAATAGTATCCAAAGAGCCATTGCTTTTGGTTTTAAAAACCCATCTCGTTCACTGATGTCCTTTAGAGGAGGAAATCTGCTGTCCTTACCCAGTCTGGCCTACGTGTGACTCCAGACCCACAGCGATGTGGTTGACTCTTAAGTGCCCTCAAAGGGCGATGAGGGGTGGGCAGCAAATGGCAGTGGTTGCAGGGATGCCCCATCGCGTGAAAGACTTAAAAAGAAATACCCGTGCAAACCAATCATGACAAAGGACAAAAACCCACGGAGTTGGTGGTCCGTCTACAGTTGCTGCGGTCACCCTCTTTCCCCACTTCCCGAAGTTTACCTCAGGTCACTGCAAGGGCCCTGATTCATTCTTCCGAGTAAAACGATAAGCTGCCGGCGAATTCACGGCCAAGGCGGGTCATTTGTCAAAAATTTAAATGAGGATGTAGGCCTGATTAAAGCAGGCGCTGCCTGCACCCCTCAGACTGTGGGCCCCAACACAGGACCTGTGAATTTCCAACTCTGCCTCTGTTTTCCTTATTACCTTCGCCTGGGTTGCACTACTTTTTTTTTTAATCATTCGCAGGATGTGCGTGTCACTGGTAAAGCCTAGCATTGATTGTTCAGCCTGAATGGCCCCTGAGAAGGCGGTGGTGTGGCTGTGAGCCGCCTTCTTGAGCCACTCCAGTCCATGTGGTGTGGGTAGACCCACAGGCCCAGAAGTTAAAAAAAAACCAGTAGAAACTGGGAAATAAGAATACTGGCCCGAACTGGTCTTAAATACTTTAAAATGGAACACCCCAGTAAAAGCTGGAAGTAAGAGCACTGGTCCGACCTGTTTGTTTCTTTCTGGGGCGCTGTTAGGGAGGGAGTTCCAGGAATTTGACCCGGTGACAGTGAAGGAGCGGCGAAGGAGGGGAAAGGAGCTAAATAAATGCAGGCAGCTGTCGCCGTCATGGTTACTGTTGTCGGATGAGGCCAGTGTTTGCAAGAGCGGGTGGGTCACTCCTATTCAAATCACTTAGGTGGGAACTTGCCTTGAGAAGGAGCACAAAATGGAACTGAACATCAGGGCATATTAAGCAGGGAATCTCCTCACACTGTTCTTTTCTTTGGAACAGAGGAGGCTGAGGAGACATTGAGGTGTATTATAGGGGGTCTAGACAGAGTGGATAAGGCCCTATTCCCCTTGACTGAAGGGAATATAACCGGGGGGGAAGGGGGCAGATTTAGGGTCAGAGGTAGGAGGTTTATAGGGGATTTGAGGAGAATCTATTTCCACTCAGAGAGTGGATGGGGGTCTGGAACTCACTGCCTGAAAAGCTGGTAGAGGTAGAAACACTCAGCACATTTAAAAAACACTTGGATGTGCACTATAAGTGTCGGAATCTACGAAGCCACGGACCAAGAGCTGGAAGGTGGGATTAGGCTGGATGTCTCCTTGTCGGTCAGCACAGACACAATGGACCAAATGGCCTCATTTGGGCTGTAAATTCCTATATGGTTCTCTCCCCCTCTATTGAGTGCTTCCACATAGCAGGAAGAATATATTAGAGGCTGCCCGATATAACTGAATGAGGAAAGAGGGCTCGAAGAGCTGAATCGTCTATTCTTGCTGTCGTGTTCCAAATCCAAACTGAAATGTTAAACAATAATCACATGGATAAATTGACATGAAAATCAAGATTTCATGTGGTCCCCACCATGGTAATGAGGGTCTGGCACATTTAGGGTTAATGTGGGACTGAGTATAGTACCGCCCACACATGACCTGCACTTAAGGGTCAGCCTAGTGTTGGACAGAGCCATGTGCACAAGCAAGCATGGAGACAGTTCCTAGCTTGACCCCTTTACTGTATATATGTACATAGTCCTTGCAGTTAATAAATGCATACAGTTCATCTACTTAAGGCTATGAAGATTTCACTATGAAGATTTCATTAAGACCTACTGATCAGTGTCCAACACCCTACAACATGGTGGCTGCGAATAGAAAAACCTAAAACCTCTCAGAAAATGCAGAGAAAATGTCCTGCAGGATGAAAGAAAAAGATCGAAAAAGCATTCTGAGCTGAAGAGAAGCTCGAGAAGCAGACGGGCAGAGGAGAATCGACAGGGAAAAGCTCCAAAGAAAGGCTTGGAAGCTGAAGGCAGGAATTTAACGTTCCTCACCGCGGAAGAAGGATCCATTGGATCTCCCGGAAGTCCAACTTCAATTCTCGGAGTCAGCAGACCTATCACGGGTGAGCTAGAGCTTTTAAATTCCAGGATACAGCAAGTCCAGAGAAACTTTTAAATAGTTCAGTGGCCAGAAACAAAAACTCCACCGGGAAACCCAGATTCCCGAGTTGATGCCTGAACACGTGGCATCCGAGCTTGATCCAAGGAGAAGGATAATAGTTAATTAATTTAGAAGAACCGCGAGCAAATAATCAGTTTTAAAGACCCGCAAAGTCCACAAATGGACGCTTTTGCGACCCTAAATCTTGAGGCTGAAATGGAAAAATCTGCAGCCAGTCAACCCAAGCAGCCATTGTTTAGATTTTTTACGAGGCTGGGTGTGAGAGCCCGTTCCCGTGGGACCTCGCCAAAACCGGCAAGCGCGGGAAAAAATCCTTTGCCTTCGAAAGAACGGCAGCGCCATCTTGAATTTCAGCAATTTCTTAAAGCCGAACCTACACGTTAACATTTTTTTAACCATGGATCAGAAATCCACCCTTCCGGATCAGTTTGGACTCATCCGAGGCCCAGGTCAATTGTGTCATTGGGGGATCAAAGCAAAATACTGCCGATGCTGGAAATCGGAAATAAAGGCAGAAAATGCTGGAAAAACTCAGCAGGTCTGACAGCCTCTGTGGAGAGAGAAACAGAGTTAACGTTTCTGTCTGTCTCTCTCTCTCCACAGATGCTGTCAGACCTGCTGAGTTTTTCCTGTTCCTGAGCATTTTCTGTTTTATATTTCGTGTAACTGTGGACTTTGGAGGAATCCTTAGATCCACGAGTGCTTCAGGTCTGGATAAAAAGACAGAAGTTCAGCAAATTAACACACTGCTTCATTCGGCAGGCTTGATAGCGGACAGTACTGTTGCTAGACAAGGAATCATTGAGTCATCTGCTAAATTTGAAGAAGTGTTAAATTGATTCTATGTGTATATTAACCTAAGAAACAACAAAATCCTCGAAAGGGCTAAATTTAATAAGCATGTCCAGCAGCCAAGAGAACATGTCGACTGATTCATTGACGGTTTGTACAGGATGGTGAAGGCTGCAAATCTGAATATATTATCAGGGGTAGAATAACTGTAGAAGACAACGCACTCTCAGACATGCTGCAAGTGAAGGAAGGTCTAACCCTCGAGAAAGCTGTCCAGGTCGTTAGGCAGTCTGAACTCCACGTTCAGAACGGGTCCATTTTAAGCGGAGAAAGTTAAGCCATGGAACAAAGAAAACTCCACAGTCCAGTTAGTTCAACAGCATAGAAACAGGGACATTCCAGGCCAAGAAAGCAATACCCTGACCGGCCAGTAGAGTGACCACTTGGCGCGAAGCGCCCCCACAGGCAAGATCAATGTCCTGCAATTTCAGCCCAATGTTTTCAACGTAACAACAGTATTGGATACTTTGGCAGACTGTGCAAGGCCTAAACATCTAAACACACAGAAGACCCAAAGGTGATTCATGGGGTGGAGAGTGCACACCAAGGGGACACGCAGCCCTGCTTCTTGGGTGAGGTCAAAGACCCAGGATTTTTCTTTTAGAATGCAGATATTTCGGCTAACAGCCACCTCACTAATTTAAATTGGACACGGGAGCCAGTGTTATGGTTCTATCAGGCTAAGAACCATGGCTGAGAGACCACTCTACGGGCTCGCAGGAATCCAACTTCCGGTCATAGATACAATCCTGGAGCCTCTATGGAGGCAAACAAATCTTCCAACTGATGTACCTCATCCTTAACCAGTCTCTCTTTCTCTTGAACGGAGATGCCTGTGTAACCCCAAATGGCAGAAAATGTCAAAACAACCATCCTTGTAAATTATACAGAATTGTAAGTTCCCCAGAGCTCCAACAAGAGAGAGTACCCTGGCTGTCGTCTCTCTTTGCAGGGCAGGTTTGTCCATTTTATTCCATTACAAATGCCAGGAAGCCCTCATTGGTCAGACCAGCCAGCCACTCTGATGGTTCCCACCATGGCTCCAGTGGAGGATGGACCAACCAGAAGAGCCTCAACCTCTGGCTCTGACGGCTGTAGATGAGGTCAACACTGTGACCACAGAACAAGCACTGCAGCTCCCGGCCAGCATGACAGTGCCACAGATGATGCTGGAACCAAGTAGCAGCCATCGATTGCTGACAGAACACCACATAGCAAAAAAAAACCCCACATCCTCAGAACAGGAATGGCCATCTTCCAGCACGGGGGACATCGCAAATGACCCACATAGTGCAGGAAGAAGAGGTAAAAGCAACATGGGAAAGGGCACAATGGTCGTCCAGCCCTGCAGGAAACTGAATGGACCGACTACCACCTATCACTACAACAGCCGAGTAGATAAAGAGTGGTTCAACTCCAAGGAATGGAAAAAGAGGATGAAAAGATACCAGAAGAACCTCCAAATCAACAGAGTTTACCTGCAAGGACAGAGCTGACCACTTCTCCGACAGTGGTGCGAGCAAGATATGGAAGGGTCAGAAGTCCTCCAGACCACCTGAACCTATGAACTCAGAGACTAAAAGTGGGGTGGGAAGTGGGCATGGGGTAGCAATAACGATGTTTATAGATGGGGTAAACTGGAATAACTTGAAATGCATTGGGTAAAGACTTGGGGAGGGGTAGTAGTATAAGTGTCTGGCACATACAAGATTAATGTGGGACTGAGTGCAATACCACCCACACAGAAGACCCAAAGGTGATTCATGAGGTGGAGACTGCACACCAAGGGGATGTAAGAGAACACATGACCTGGACCTGGTGGCCAGTCTAGTGTTGGACAGAGCCATGTGCACAAGCAAGCATGGAGACAGCTCCAAGCTTGACCCCTTTACTGTATATATGTACATAGTTCTTGTAGTTAATACATACATACAGGTTAACCTACTTAAGACCACAAAGACTTCATTAAAACCTACATTGTATCCAACACCCTAAACACCCACCAGTCAAGGCTTTATTAGCAAAGGCACACGTGGACAGGGTATTCTAAATGAATACCAACTCTCCAGTCACTGTGAAACTTCTTATCAATAAGGTTGAGGTAAGCTTATCCAGCTATCAGGATACACTTTCAGTGCATTTGATGATATGTCCAAACAGGTTGTCCCAACTTTGGGAGGATGATTGACAAGGTCACTTGGAATGTGCTGTGTTGAAAATGGGGCCACTCTTGTCTCAGGCAGACATCAATCATCATCTCCCTGCATTCTACAGAGAGGGGTCGGGAAGGCGCAGTGAACACGGTACTTGGGCTTAGAGTGGAAAACTGTGAAGAAAAATTCACAAAAATTCAGCAGTTGAGGAAAAGGAGATTGGGAAGGTAGGATCCGGCCTTTACGCTGGTGAGAACTGTAAATGCCAAAAGGACTTTATTGCAAGGGAATGGAGTATAAACATGGAGAAGTCATGCTACAACTGTGCAGGGCATTGGTGAGACTGCCCCAACAGTACTGTGTGCAGTTTTGTTCTCCTTACTTAAGGAAAAATACACCTACATTGGAGGCAGTTCAGAGAAGGTTCATTAGACTGATTCCTGGGATGAAGGGATTGTCTTATGAGGAGAGTTTGAGCAGGTTGGGCCTATACTCATTGGAGTTTAGAAGAATGAAAAGTGATGTTACTGAAATATTTAAGGTTCTGAGGGGGCTTGGCAGGGTCGATGCTGACGGATGTTTCCCCGCATGGGGGGAGTCTAACTCTAGGGGGCAGAGTTTAAAAATAAGTTTAAGACAGAGGTGAGGTGGAATTTCTTCTCTCTCAGAGGGTTGATAATCTTTAGAATGCGCTACCTCAGGGAGCAGTAGTGTCTGGGTCATTGACAGCACCTTCCAAACCCACGGCCACTACCATCTAGAGGGACAAGGGTAGCAGACACATGAGAGCACCACCACCTGGAAGTTCCCCTCTAAGCTGCTCACCATCCTGACTTGGAAATAAATCGGCTGTTCCTTCACTGTCGCTGGGTCAAAATCCTGGAACTCCCTCCCTACACCACATGGCCTACACCACATGGACTGCAGCGGTTCAAGAAGGCAGCTCACCACCACCTTCTCAAGGGCAATTAGGGATGGGCAATAAATGCTGGCCTAGCCAGTGACACCCACACCCCATAAATCAATATTCAAGGCTGAGCTAGACAGATTTTTGACCTATAAGGAAGTCAAGGGTTATGGGGAGAGGGGCAGGCCGGAATGTGAAGCTAAGACCACAATCCAATCAGCCATGACCTTACTGAATGATGGAGCAGGCTGGATGGGCCGAATGGTCCTATTTCTTTGGATCTTATGTAACCAAGGGCGAGATGAGGAGACAATGTTTTTATGCAGTGAATTGCTGCGATCTGGGACACTCTGCCTGAAAGCTGGAGGCAGGTTCAATAGTAACTTTCAAAAGGAAATTGGCTGGATATTTGAAAAGGGAAGATTTTCAGGGTAATGGAGAAAGAAAAGGCTGGAAAGTCTAACCGGGTAGCTAGCACAGGCACGATGGCCCAAATGGTCTCCCTCTGTGCTGTAAGGTTCTATGCAATCAAGTTAATTAATTTGACCTGTGAGTGCAGAGTAATTTCTAAACCAAAACGAAGGGGACTCGATAGAGATTAGGTAGCACAAGAAATTGTTTTCAAGCTGCTAGTGAATGGTAGAATGTTGTTATGGAATTGTGCTCAGTTGTTGCTTGTGGAACCTGGTGCTGTGCAAATTTCTGAGGCATTACAAAGCCTTTTTGTGGTCCTGTGGTTGTGTCACTTTGTGGTTTAAACTCTTCAACGTTCTCCTCACTCACGTCTCAAACTGTCCGCTATACAAAACACACTTATCTTAGGATGCGGTGGCTGTAACCTGCCCTTCCCAAGCCCATGCACTCCTGTTGCTGACCTGCTTTAACAAATTCACTACATTTGTGAATAGCCATTCACAAATCACCTCCTGCCTGCCCTCTTCTCCAACCCACACTCACCCTGCTCTCTTCAAAACTCCCAAGCGTTGTTTCCCACTGTTCCACCATTAGTACTGAAGCCTTCAGAAGTCGTACTCTCTCTGGAATTCCCTTTCCCAAACCACTCCTCTCTCCCCACCTTCAAAAACCTCCTGATAAACCGACGCCTTTGCCCCTGCTCCCGGCTAGCTGTCCTTTTCCGCTCAGGCTCTCAGATCCTCGTAAAACGCTTGGGATTCCAAAAGGAGGCGGTATAAAGAGTGCAAGTTATTATTGGATAACATTTTGGGGAAGAGGAGTGGAGGAACCATTCGTAGAAAGTTAGCTTATCGCTTCGGCTTAGAAATTGGGTTGCTCTGTGCACGTTCAACAGGCATAAAACAGGAGCCTCCAGGTCCAATCGGATGATGACGTGCATGTGCTCATTCTGTGCTGGAAGTGCGCCCCCTGCTGTATTAGCTCATTGGCACCCGTGGCCCCACCCTTGAAACAGGCATTGGAACTTTGCAATTATTGCCCATCAAGTGCAACTTCCACAACACTCAAGAAGCTTGACACCGTCCAGGACAAAGCAGCTCATGTCATTGGCACCACATCCACAAACATTCACTCCCTCCACCACTGACGCACAGTGGCAGCAGTGTGTACCATCTACAGGAATTCATCAAGGCTCCTTTGACAGCACCTTCCAAACCCATGACCACAACCATGTAGAAGGACAAAGGCCAGCAGATAAATGGGAACACCGCCACCTGGAAGTTCCCCTCCGAGTCACTCACCAATCTGTTTGGAAATACATCGCCGTTCCTTCAATGTCGCTGGGTCAAAATCCTGGAACTCCCTTCCTAACAGCACTGTGGGTGTTCCTACACCACATGGACTGCAGTGGCTCAAGGACCATAAGACCATAAGACATAGGAGCAGAAATTAGGCCATTCGGCCCATCGAGTCTGCTGCGCCATTCAATCATGGCTGACAAGTTTCTCAATCCCATTCTCCCGCCTTCTCCCCGTAACCTTTGAGGCAGCTCACCACCACCTTCTTAAGGGCAATTAGGGATGGGCAATAAATGCTGGCTCGGCCAGCAAAGCCCACATCCTGTGAATGAATAAAAAAAATTTGCAAATAGAAGGACTAACACCCGTTTGGAGGCCCCAGTCTAAGCAAAATCCAATTGGTTTCTGCAGTCCCTTAGCCTGTGACGCAGAAAGGCTGCCACCAGTGATGTTAAGTTTGGCCTTTCTTAGGTGTGTCCTGTGACTCAGGTGGTAGCGCACTGGCTTCTCAATTAGAATAAGGTTGCGTGTTCACACCCCAATCGTGGGCTCGAGCACAGAAAGTCAAAGCTAGTGAGGTTGGTGCTGCCTTTTTGACAAGATGTTAACCTGAAGCCTCATCTCCCCTTGCAGGTGAGTTTTGGAGAGCCTGTGGTATTATTTTGAAGAAAAGCAGGGGGAGTTCTTCCTGGTGCCCATGACCAATATGTATCCCTCAATCAACATCACCAAAACAGATTATCTGTGCGTTATCACGTGGCTGTTTGTTGGGAGCTTCCTGTGCACGAATTGGGCTGTTGGATTTTCTACATTACAACAGTGACTGCACTTCAAAAGTGCACACTTCATTGGCTGGAAAGAACTTGGAGATGTCTGGTGGTTCTATATAAATGCAAGTCTTCCTTTTTATATCCCTGAGGAGATATCACCCCCGCACCCATTTCTAGTCTCTAGTCAGAAAAGATAATGGACCAATCTGCCATCTTCTAGTCACCAGGCTGATCAGGCAGGAGCAGTGTGTGCCGAACTTGGATTAGACCCTAATTTGAACAGAATTCAATATCCAGGCCACATTCTTCATATTCTTCTCCCAGTTTTCTCACCTCCCCTCTTTGAGTCAGGAGTTTGCGGGGTTCAATCCCCCCTTCAGAGACTCCAGCGCAAAAATCTCCAGCGCAGTACTGAGGGAGTGCTGCACTGCTGGGGGCGCTGTCTTTTGGATGAAACCAAGCCCCCATCTGCCCTCTCAGGTGGATGTTAAAGAGCCTGTGGCACTATTTCAAGGAAGAGCAGGGGGGTTTATCACTGCTGCGTGGGCCAATATCTGTCCTTCAGTCAACATTACTAGAAATGGGTTCCCTGGTGATGAGCTCACTGCTGTTTGTGTAAATTGGCTACCGTATTTCCTGCCTTACAACAGTAACTACGCTCCAAAAGCAAAAGCGTACAACACTTTGGGATGTCCTGTGCTTGTGAAAGGTGCTATATAAATGCAAGTCTTTCCTCTTTTTCCTTTGAAGGCACTGATTACTCATTGGGACACCGCACCCCTCAGGTGACAGGAGCTGCCCAGTGTCTCCCCGCCTCAGCAGTCCTTCTTCATATGTGAGCCTGGCCAACTTATGATGCCTTCCTGGCAATTCAACCAAGTGGGGCATCAGAACTGAGCCCGTTCCTGCTCTCACCTTATGTCCCAACGTTCGCACCCACAATGCCCAGCAGGCAATTGCTAAAAACATACAAAAAAATATCTGCAGCACCCCTCAGCAAACTTTCCTGCAAGTTTGCTGACAGTGTAGAGTGGCATGGACAATAACCCTGCACACCATTCGGAGTCATAGCCCCTTCCAAGCGCCATTAGTTTGGCAGAATTCCTGAGGGCAGGACATAGCGCCATGTTTCACTGGGCTCCAGTGCTGGAGCAGGGATAGAGGCCCAGCCAGTCACCCCTCTTGCACCTCAACTGTGGCAGCCATTTGCCCACTGAAGGTCCCAGCCTCTCGGGGAAAGCTCCCTGAATTTGCAACGAAGGTGATCTCCATCCACTTAATCTGGCCTTCGGACCCAGGACAACAGGGGTTCCCGCAGGGTGAAGGGGGAGGGGCGTTTGGGGGTGGGTGTTGGTGGTGGTTGGGGACAAGTGTCAGGAAATTTGATCCTGAAATGTGTGGTCTGTTATGCAACAGCTCCCTCTGTTGGATGCTATTGGTATGACGGTGAAAGAAGCGAGACGCGGAGTTTGGAAGAAAGTCAGGGTGAGGGAAGGAGTGAAACTGTGGAAAGCTAGAACGGGAAAAAGAAGACTGGGAACTCACAGCCAGAGAATCGGCATCTGACTCTACAGATGGGACTCACCATCGGAACTGATAGAGTTACGTTTCAAAGGAGGGTTCCTTGAGTACAGCTCCCTTGGTGTGATGACCTTGGTGCAGAGAAGATGTGGCGGAGAACCTTGAAAGCACTAGGACACGACCCTGAGGAACTCCTGCAGTGATGTCCTGGAACTGAGATGATTGACCTCCAACAGCCACAACCATCTTCTTTGTGATAGGTATGACTCCAGGCAGTGGAGAGTTTTCCCCCGATTCCCATTGACTTCAGTTTTACTAGGGCGCCTTGATGTCACACTCGGATCTCACCTCACCTCGGGAGTTCAGCTCTTTAATCCATGCTTGAACCAAGGCTGTAATGAGGTCAGGAGCTGAGTGGCCCTGGTGGAACCCAAACTGGGCATCAGTGAGCAGGTTATTGCTAAGCAAGTGCCTCTTGATAGCACTGTTGATGACCCCTTCCATTACTGACGATTGAGAGTGGGCTGATGGAACGGTAATTGGCCAGGTTGGATTTGTCCTGCTTTTTGTGGAGTGATCAATATTGGAGATGCCCAAGAAGTTGAATTTAGATGCGTGCAGATATCCCAGGAGGTTATGGGGCTAGAGGAGATTACAGAGGTTTTCTCAGTGTCAGAAAGGAAGGAGTAAGATGTCTAGCAGAACATCAAGAATTCAGGGGGTGATAGACTTGTGAATGAATTTAGCAGGGAAGGTAATTGAAGCCACCAGCATAAATAAATAGAAAGATCATTGACTTGAACCATTAACTCTATTCCTCCAAATTTCCAACAATTTCTGATTTTATTTCAGATTTCCGGCATCCACAGTATTTTGGTTTTGAGAAACTGATAGAAGTTTTCACCTCATGAGCGCTGAAACTCAAGTCTAACCGTCTAAAAGCTACCCAGTGAGTCCGTGTAAGGGCTGCGGAGGTGAATCACAGGATTGTAACAGTGCAGATTGAGGCCATTCAGCCCATCGTGTCTGTACCAGCTCTCCAAATGAACAACTCACCTGGAGCCATTCCCTCGCCTTCTCCCTGTAACCCTGCACATTCTTCCTTTGCAGGTAACAGTCTCATTCCCTTTGGAATGTTTCAGCTGAAGCTGCCTCCCCCACACTCTCAGGCAGTGCATTCCACACCCTAACCACTCGCTGTGTGAACATTTTTTAATATCACATCACCTTTGTTTCTTTAGCCAAGTTGAATTGGTGCCCCCTCATTCTCGATCCTTTTACAAGTGAGAATAGTTTCTCCCTATCTACTCCGTCTAGACCCCTCATGATTTTGAATACCTCTACCAAATCACCTCTAAACCTTCTTTTCTCCAAGGAGAACAGTCCTAGCTTCTCATAACTGAAGCTCCTCATCCCGCGAACCATTCTCGTGAATCTATTCCGCACCCCCTCTGATACCTTCACATCCTTCCTGAAGTTCGTTGGCCAGAACTGGATGCAAATTCCAACTCAGGCTGAATTAGTGTCTTATACAAGTTCAGCGTAACCTGGCTGTTGTACTCTACGCCTCTGTTAATAAAGCCTAGGATACTGTACGCTTTATTAATCATGCTCGCAACCTGTCTTACCCTCTTTAATGAGTTATGCACATATGCAGCCAGGTCTCTCTGCTCCTGCACCCCATTTAATCTGTATTGCCAGGTGTGAGACATGAAGAGTCTGTTTGGGTTGGAAGTGTTTTTAAGACAATTAATCCAATGAAGGAAGTTCAGAATAAAAGCTGACCCTATGTGACAGTCCCGCTGATTAGATAGCTGAGCCAGCCAGATCTAACTAGAGTCACAGCAGTGACCAGCTCACCAGCCCCAACAGCTTCTGAAGGGGTGGACACTTCATTATGGACTGAGACTCCGCAGCTTGACCCTGGATAAGTGTGTGAGCTGGTGCTTTAATGGGCAGAGTGGTGCCGCTGGGAAATTTCCAAGTGCTTTGTGTGAGTTGGTCTGCGCAAACTGGCTGGTTAAACTCTGGCAAGTGCTCCGGTGAATAGTTGCAGGTTCTTGGCTGTGGGTGTTTCTATCTAAAAATTAGCCTCAGGATGTGTGTGACGTTGGCAAGGTCAGCATTTATTGCTCATCCTCAGTTTCCCTGAGATGATGGTGGTCATCCGATTTGATACAGATGTGTCTGGGCCAAGAGCCCAGGCGGTTAAGATTCAACCGCCCATTGCTGTGGGTCTGGAGTCACATGCAGGCTAGACCGGGTAAGGATGGCAGATTAGTGAGCCAGGTGGAGCTCCCTGGACAATTCAGTTGCTTAATGGTCACCTTTACTGAGATCGACTTTTAAATTTCCAAATTTATTCTCCCTAACTAAATCCAACTTCTCAATATGTCACTTTTGCAGTATGGGGTGGTGGTGGTGGTGGGACCGGCAGGGGTTTGAGCTCAGTTTCTCCTGACTATTAGGCCAGGCCTCTGCATCGCTAGTCCTGTAATATGAGATTTTGGGAAAGTGGGTGGAGCTGGCCAGCCAATGGTTTTCCATCTGTAACAAATGTCTGGGTGTGGTTCACTAAAATGTCAAAATGGAAAGTCTTCCATTGTGCCTTGAAATAAATACTGCACCGCCATAGCCTCTCCAGTCTTAGCTAAGTAGGGTGTGCCCACACACAGGGACAGATCCAACTGGATAAACAAATCCTTACCTGTGTGGGTCTCTCAGTGACTTGAAGATTCTCGGAGTTCCGCACAATGGACAAAACAACTTGCATTCGGATATCGCCTTTAACATAACAAGATGTTCTGGGGCTCTTCACAGGACTGTACGTCAAGCAAAGATTTGACACCGCGAGCCACTTAAGGAAATATTACCAATGCTCATCAAAATCTCTGTCAGGCAGGCAGATTTTTTGAGGAGCGCTTTAAATGGAGAGAGAGTGTGCTGGAAGCATTTAGGGAGGGAATTCCAGGGCTTAGAGAACTTAACAGCTGAAGGATCAGCTACCAATGTTGCAGCGATTAAAATTGGCAATGCTTAGGAGGCCTGAATTGGAGGAATGCAGATATAAGGTCATAGGATCATAAGGAATAGGAGCAGGAGTAGGCCATTCAGCTCACTGAACGTGCTCCACCATTTAATAAGATCATGGCTGATCTTACTGTGGCCTCAACTCCACTTTCCTGCCTGTCCCCCATTGACTTTGACAACCTTGCATATGTTGTGATATGATGTGCATACACCTTTAAGGCTGCATACCTTAAGCTACTGTCAATCCATTACCGCCTCAACAGGATATGTTGCAATAGTCCCATGTCTTGTAGATAGTCGGCAACAGGAGGATAGAGATCAGCTGTACCATACTTAGACTCCCAGTAAATCTATCTGTATATAATCTTATCTTCAACTCAGTAACCCACAATATTGTTTCGCCAATCCTTGGGTGTGATTGATAGGTCAAAGAAAAGAAGATTGTAATATGGTGGCAGCGTGATAGCATGGTGTTTGATGATTTCATTGCCAAATATACAAGCCTCAAACCTTCACAGGCAGTAGATGAAAATAGCTGTTGTGAAAGTGAAACAGCGATCAAGGCTGACCATGTGTAAGGATCCTGCAGCTTTGTAGGGATTCTACACACTGCACCTTCATCCTGGGATTACACCTTGCTCCAGACAGCAGGCACCAGGTCCTGGTAAGATTGTTCAAGTCTGGGCAGGTCTTAATTAGTAAAAGTCTGTAAAGTGACATAAAAGTGCTGCAAGGTTTAAGCAGGAGTAGAAATTAAACAGCAGAAGGTCTCACTTTAAGTAGAACTCTACAGATAGGAGAATTCGTTGCTGCTGCAGCTAAATACAGCAGACTGGGCTGGGAAGATGAATATCCAGTAACAGCTCCTAACAGTTAGAGGAAGCCTCTAAAATAACATTTTCACTGTTTGCTTTCGCTTTTGGTGTCCTGCAGCCACTTTCCTGCCCTAGTCACTGCTTTGTGGGTAGAGCTTAGAGCGCAAAATGGAAAAAAAAATCAGGAAGAGCTCAATAGCTCCACCAATACAGTCAAGCAGTAACCTATGACCACCTAAAGCAATGCCCACTAAAGGTGCTGAACTAACTCTAACAGAGCTGGAGGTAGTTACGCAGCTGGCAAAAGCTCCAGATAGCATTAACAATCATGGAAAAAGCTGGAAACATGATCGCACAATTGACAACGTTCAATTGGAAGGTGAAAGGATCGCCTACCTGAGTTTACTGTGGCCTGACAATGTGGTTGAGCTGGGTTTTCTGGACCTCGATATTTCGAAGCCTGATTAAACAAGACATTAAAACTGAAATTGCTATAGGCAATGAAGGGTTCTACAGGCTGATCATGTCAGAACCATTCAAAGAGCACCTCACAAACACCGATAACATATGGTCAACACTTGAATTGCGGGTGAAGCTCAACTTCAGAATACGCCGTCTGGAATTCATGTCTTTTAGCCAACAACCGACAGAAATCATTGACCAGTTCATAAGTAGATGCAGTGACAAGGGGAGTTGCAATTTCATGGCAGCAGAGCTAGCCGACAGAATAATTGAGCTTACAATTGCATCTGCACCAATGGAAGTGTTCCAAATATTCATCCTGGACCAACCCAAAGGTTACCATTGAAGCACTACTACAAAGCGGATGCAAGTATAAAGCCATTCTAATGGGAAGACAAAGTGTACAGGCTGTGCCTAATTCATCCACCATTGGCACAATAGCCGATACAGGCAGGCCTAGTGGACAATGTGTGGCTTCATATGTGCCTCATGCCCAGTTTTTAAAACTATATGCAAGGCATGTGGCAACAGAAGACAGCGGAATGCCAGTGGAGAAAGCAGAGGCCAACACAGGTGGTTTGACATTACAAGAAGCCACAACCTGAGGTTAGACAGGTACAGCATTCCAGTCCACCAAGGGTGTGAATCAAATAGCACAAAGACAAGATCCATGAACTGTCTAGCCAAGCTAAGCAGCCAGATGATGAGGAAGACCGGAATATCGACACTCAAAGTGAGCAGGCAGTCAGCATGGTGAACACCAAAGGATATATTGGCACGGTGGTGCCACAAGGAGCCTTTGCCACTGTCTAGGCTATATGACCACAGGTGAAGGGTCAGCATAACCCATATGCAAAACTGTTGCAGGCGTAAACATCGTTCTACACTGGGGATATCTCCCTGAAGGGAATGATATGCTTATAGGTTGAGGTGAAGGGTCAGAGGAGGCTCATGTGGAGCATAGACATCAACATGAACCAGCTGGTCCGAGTGGTCTGTTTTGGACACTACCTGATGTGACTGGTGTCTATGTTCAGGAGCCTCGTAAAATGCATTAGCATTTATATAGATTTACTATCCTGTTATGGTCAGGGGAGAGATGATAGGGATGGTTACCCCTCTTCACCACTTGACTGACCGAGGACAGTGTGATTTTTTAAAAAGGCATTTTAACCCTTTGAGTGCTTTAACTGTCAAGAACAGATGAATGACAGGTTTTCTTGTGCGTTTTAAAAGATAAATATTTATTATTCAACACCCGAATATATCAGCAACTACATCCACTCACACACTTTTATACAGACACACGTACGCTCAAGAAAAGGTCATGATTACGATAGGTAACATGCATTTAGATCTTAAAAGGCTCGAAAGTTCCTTGTCACACTTGCATTTTCCCGAGGTGAAGCTTAACGAACGATGTGCGCTGATAATCCTTTCAGTCCGCTGAAGAAAAGTCTGGAAGTTTAGGAGGAGAAATGCGCTGTGGTTTATTACTTGCAGCAGCAGATTTCCCTGGCTCCACTCCAGTTGAGGTGCAATCGTAGCCCTGGGGGAGGGGAACTCTGGTTCAGTTCCTCAGGTAGGAAGGTCAAGGCCTACTTGATGTTTCTACCTACTGCTGTTTCTTGGGCAGGGTCTTGTTCCTTCACTGGTCTGGATCTCCCTCTTCCTTTTCTCCAGAAATGTATCTTGTTAAATCTCCTTATCAGCAGCCTAGTTTCTGGCATGTGGCGAGAGGATTTCTTTCTATTCTCTTCACAAGTAGTTTCTTGTGTTTAGACCATTGTCAGACCATGGGGTTGAGTTTCATCCATTCCCATAGTATCGTGACAGAACAGGTTTGTTTAAACTATTCTCTGGGGTTCAACTCTGAAGTCGAAACAGTATTGTGAAAACAGTTTCTTTAATTATTTGGAGAAGGGTCGTCATTAGGCCCAGGAAGGGTCTTCTGCATTTTAATGGCTTCACAAAGGTATGTCGAGAAAGGTGTTTTACATTTTAATTGACCTGACCAGACATGAATATTAGCTCATGGCTCTTCTAGTTCCATATGTATTGGCCTGACCTCTCAACTGACCTCTCAACTCCATTTTGTTTTCAAGTAAAGTGTCCATTTTGAGTTTATACTTTATAAGTCCGTATTGCATGAGCGTGACAATCCTCGATTCACTATCCGTTGTAACACAGGCAAAAATATAGCACAGTCCAGTGATCAAACCACGTGGTTCAGTATGGTACCAGGTAGCACAATTCCGAACTGAGCTACCAGGGGAATTCGACTCTCCCGAACCAACAATATGGAAGCATAACATCTGTTTCAGCCCTCTGAATCAGAAGGTTATGGGTTCAAGTCCCACTCCAGGAAACTGAGTCCAAAAGCTGATGCCTCAGTATGATACTGAGATGCTGCTCCATCACTGAGACATTGACCTGAGGTGCTGTGTTATATTTAACTGGAGAAGTAAAGGGGCAAAGGGCAGATGGAAGAATGGGATCACCGAGGTGATTGCTAGCGTTCAGCATTTTCTGATTCAAATCTTTGCCTGCTGTGAGAAGCCCCTCTGGAACTTGGGTATGGATTGGGTAAGTTTGTAGTTCCCAATTTATGACCCACATGAATGCACAAGGACAAAGCAGCCTGCTTGACTGGCACCCCGTCCACACCTTAATATTCATTCCCTCCACCACCGACGCACAGTGGCAGCACTTTGTGCCATCTACAAGATGCACTGCAGCAACTCACCAAGGGTCCTTTGACAGCACCTTCCAAAACCCACGGCCTCTACCACCTAGAAGGACAAGATTCATAGGAACACCACCACCTGCAAGTCATCCTCCAAGCCACACACAATACTGACTTGGAAATATATCGCCGTTCCTTCACTGTCGTTGTGTCAAAATCCTGGGACACCCTCCCTAACAGCACTGTGGGTGTACCTACACCGCATGGCTGCAGTGGTTCAAGAAGGTGGCTCACCACCACCTTCTCAAGGGCAATTAGAGATGGGCAATAAATGCTGGCCTGGCCAGTGACATTCGCATCCTGTGAAAGAATAAAAAGGAAACATGGTTTAAGATTTTGGGCATGATTATCTCCATTCCTGAATTCTCCGTTGTGGGTAGTCATTGGTTTGAGAAGGCTTGACTGGCAAAGAATCTTTCCCACGATGTCTTCGGTGCATTTATATAGCTGTATTTTTCTGCCCTGCAATTTTTCACTTCTCTCTGCTGGAGTCACTGACCCACATTGGAGCAGAGTTTCTATAGATAATTAAATAAGAAAAAGAGTTAACAAAATGAGTGTAGGTCCTTTAGAAAGTGAGTCTGGGGAATTAATAATGGAAAGTCAGGAGATGGCTGATGAATTAAATAGGTACTTTGCATCGTTCTTCATTATAGAGGATACAAGTAACATCCTGGAAATAGCTGTAAATCAAATATGGAAGAGAGGGAGGAACTCAGGAAAATTACAATCGCCAGGGAAGTGGTACTTAGCAAATTGTTGGAGCTGCGGGCTGACAAATCCCCAGGTTCTGAATGACTTCATCCTAGGGTCTTTAAAGGAGTGGCTAGTGAAATTGTTAATGCATTGGTTTTAATTTTTCAAAATTCCCTAGATTCGTGGAAGGTTCCATTATATTTGAAAATAGCTAATGTAACTCCTTGATTCAAAAAGGGAGGGAGACAGAGAGCAAGAAACGACAGGCCAGTTAGCCTAACATCTATTGTAGGGAAAATGTTAGAACCTATTGACAAAGATACTATAACAGGGCAATTAGAAAAGTTTAAGTCAATTGTGCAGAGCCAACATGGCTTTGCAAAAGGGAAATCATGTTTAACCAATTTATTGGAGTTCTTTGAAGGAGCCACATGTTCTGCAGTTAAAGGGGAACTGGTGGATGTACTGTTCTTAGATTTCTAGAAGTCACTTGATAAAGTGCTACATCAAAAGTTATTGCAGAAAATAAAAGCTCATGGTGTAGGGGGTAACATATTGGCATGGATAGAAGATTGGCTAGCTAACAGGAAACAGAGGGTAGCCATAAATGGGTATTTTTCTGGTTGGCAGGATGTAACAAGTGGTGTGCCAGAGGGATCAGTGCTGGGGCCTCAGCTTTTTACAATTTATATAAATGACTTGGATGAAGGGTCAGATGGTATGGTTACTAAATTTGCTGATGACACAAAGATAGGTAGGAAAGTAAGTAGTGAAGAGGACATAAGGACGCTACAAAGTGATATAGATAGGTAAGTGAGTGGGCAAACGTGAAATTGTCCATTTTGGCAGGAAAAATAAAAAGAAGCACATTATCAAAACGGTAGAGATTGCAGAACTCTGATATTCAGAGGGATCTGGGTGTCCTAGTACATGAATCTCGAAAGGTTAGTCTGCAGGTACAGAAAGTAATTAAGAAAGCTAATAGAATGTTATTGTTTATTGTGAGGGGAATTGAATATAAAAGCAGGAAGGTTATACTTCAATTGTACAGGACACAGGTGAGACCACATCTGGAGTACTGTGTACAGCATTGGTTTCCTTATTTAAGGGAAGATATAAATCTATTGGAAGCAGTTCAGAGAAGGTTTACTAGACTAATACCCGGAATGGGGGTGGTGTAGTAACTGAACCGAGACAGCTCTCCTGCTGTCTATCAGGGGGTCACGTGATGTTCTTGGAGGATCCAACCAATGAGACATAAGCCTAGGCAACCCAGTGGGAGGTGGGTGGGGCTTCCTAACAAGAGTCCCGATCGAGCATGTAGCACCTGAGGAGCTCTCTGTAATAAAGTTTATCTGTTTCTTGTTGAAACCTGTCCGCTCCGTCACGTCATTACATTTGGCGGTGAGGGTAAAATAGCTGAGACGCAGCGCCTCACCTTGTTACTGTGAGTACATAGAATCTTAAAAAATACTCACCAGTCATGCCACCATCCTTATGATGCGACTATGGAAGATTGGAGTCAGTATGTCGAGGGCCTTGGTTTTTATTTCATAGCGAACAAAATTACCATGGAGGAAAAGCAGAAACCATCCTTTTGAGTGTATGTGGCAGTAAGACAGACAATCTCATCCACAGCCTCGAACACGCCCAATTCTAAGTCCTTTAATGAATTAGTGGACCTTGTGGAAACACATCTGGAGCCGGAAGCCATCAGTAATAATGCAGCATTTTACAGTTAATTCGAGAGTGAGGGGTCCGGGAGAGTCCACCCTGCGTAGCGAGCCTGAAGCAGTTGACTGAACATTGCAGCTTCGGGGGCGCATTGAATGATTTGCTGCCGGACCGATTCGTTGGTGGAGCTCGTTCGGCGCCGTTTACTCACAGGGGTCAACATCGAGTTGAAATACGCGCCAGAGATCTCCCTGGCCATGGGAAGTGCTGCGAGGGACTCGCAGGCTTTGCAACACATACCTTCTTCACGTGGGGTGGGAACATATCGCTGAGCGTGGCACAAAAACCGGACCCACAGCGCCGAAGCGAGAGGCAACATCCGCTGTTAGAAACATGAAAAGGCCAAGACGAAACACCCCAGCAGCGACTCCAAGGTTAATTTGTTATAGATGCGGGAGTGACCGCAGACTGGGCACCTGTAGAGTCCAGGAGGCAGATTGCCCTTACTGTAGTTAGGCAATGCAGGGTGATGTGGAAACAGCCCGTAAAGCAGCAAACCTACATCGAATTTAAAACTACAGCCGAAACTGAAGCTGCCGATATTGACATCTATTCCCTGTGTCACATCACCACTGTAAAAACCAAACCTATCACTGTCACAATCCAAGTGAATGGGAAGCCACTAATAATGGAGGTGGATATAGTGAGGAAACACACATTTATATACCTAAAAGAAGGTGCCCAGTCACTGAATCTGGAGCGGACAATTGAAGGCATACATTGGAGAATCTATTCAGGTAAAAGGCATCACCGTGGTGCCAGAGTCTCATAGGCAACAGACAGCCCAGCTGCCTTTGATCATAGTGACAGGAGAAGGAGCTAGCCTTCTACACCCAGACTGGTTACAGAAGATGAAGCTTGTCTGGTCTGAGATATTTCACCTGAAAACAAGAGGAATTGCTGGACTGCTGAGGAAACACAACACGGTATTTCGGGATGAGATAAGGAAGTTAAAAAGGTTTGCAGGCCAAGGTATACATGGATCCTCAGGCAACACCACATTTCTTTAGGGTCAGACCTGTGCCTTATGTGTTGAAGGAGAAGGTGGATGCAGAACTGTGCTGGTTAGAAAAGCTGGGCATCATCCAACCTGTCCAATTCTCAGAGTGGGCAGCACCCATAGTCCCAGTAGGTAAGGCTGACCAAACCATATGCTTTTGTGGGATCTATAAATTGACCGTATATAAGGCAGCGAAACTAGCTAAGTACCCAATTCCCAGGATAGATGACTTATATGCAAAGCTGGGTGGAGGCAAATCCTATACAAAATTGGACAGGGGCCCTGCCTACCAACTGTTAGAGCTGGAGAGCACGTTGCGAGAATGCGTGACTATTAACACACACAAGGGTCTTTATCAGTACACTCACCTCCCCTTTGGAGTATCGTCTGCCTATGCTATCTTCCAGGGAACAATAGAAAGCCTTTTGAAAGGACTTCCCCGAGTGGTAGTATACCTAGATGATGTTCTGATCACAGGGTCAACCGAGACTTGGCCTACTTGGAGGAGGTGCTAAGAAGGTTCATGGAAGCCGCTGTATGGTTAAAGAAGGAAAAGTGCACATTTCAAGCACCAGAGCTTACTTATTTGGGTGACAGGGTGGGCACCATGGATTTGCATCCAGTGGAAGAGAAAGCTCGAGCAAGAAAAGATGCACCCTCACCATCCAACATAACTGAACTCAAGTCCTTCCTGGGTATGATCAACTATAGCCGTTTCTTGCCTAACTTATCAACTGTGCTGGCCACCGTTACACTTGTTAAAAAAGAATCACCGATAGTTGTGGAATTCACAACTGGGAGAGAATCTTTTGTGAAAGTAAAGGAACTGTTGCATCTGTTGTGTTTATTGGTTCACTATGACCCATTGAAAGAGTTGGTATTGACCTGTGATGCCTCTCGCTAAGGTGTAGGAGCCGTGTGATCACACAGAATGGGAAATGGATCAGAAAGTCCCATTGGCTACGACTCGAGAACCCTCTCCACATCCGAGAAGGGTTATTCCCAGCTAGAAAAGGAAGGTTTATCGGTGCTATTTGGAGTGAAGAAATTCCACCAGTATCTGCATGGACGACATTTCATGATTGTGTCAGACCATAAACCATTAATGGGTTTATTCGGTGAGGGTAAAGCCATTCCTCCAATAGTATCAGCAAGAACACAAGGTCGGGCTTTGATATCATCTGAGTATGATTATACTCTTATGTACTGTCTTGGCTTACACATTGCAAGCGTGGACACGCTCAGATAGCATTACATTACCAGACAGCAATGTACGAGCTACTGTGGCACAAGAGGTTGTGCTTGTGCTGAATTTCTTGGACTCTTCGCCTGTGGGTGTGAGGCAGGTTAGAAATTGGATGGACAGAGATCCAATGCTGTTGAAAGTCAGAGACCTTGTTTTGCAAGGATGGCCACATTCGCCTGTATCTGAAGAGTTGAGACCCTCCCACACCAGAAAAACAGGGTTAAGTTGTCAAGATGGAATTTTGTTGTGGGGATCAAGAGTTGTCATCCCTTCGTAAGGTAGAGAACCACGAGAGGGCACAGATTTTAAAGTGATTTGCAAAAGAAGCAGATGTGACATGAGAAAAAGCTTTTTCACACAATGAGTGGTTCGGGTCTGGAGTGCACTGCCTGGAAGTGTGGTGGAGGCAGGTTCAATTGAGGCATTCAAGAGGACATTGATTATTTGAATAGAAACAAGATGCAGGAGTGTGGTGAAAAGGCAGGGCAATGGCACTAGGTCATAATGCTCAGTTGGAGAGCTGGTGCAGACATGATGGGCTAAATGGCCTCCTTTTGTGCCACTAAGATTCTGTGATTGTGTGATCATTGACAGAATTTCACGGTTGGCATCCAGGCATATCAAAGATGAAAATGCTTGCATGAAGCTATGTCCCGTGACCAGGCATCGACAGTGAGATTGAAAGCATGGTCAAGCACCGTCTCCATTGTCAGCAGCAACAGAAGTTGCCTGTTTTAGCTCCCTTGCATCCGTGGGAGCGGACTGGTCGACCCTGGGTTAGACTACATGTAGATTATGTAGGACCATTCTTTGCTACCATGTTTTTGCCGATCATAGATGCGCTTTCTAAATGGATGGATGGATATGAAGTCAAATCGCCAACATTGAGCACAACTATCGCGTAGCTGCGTCACTGTTTTAGCATACATGGCCCACCGGAAATCGGCGTTTCTAACGGTACAGTCTTTACTAGTACAGAGTTTCAGAGATTCGTAAGTCTGAATGGAATCTAACATATTAAAACAGCCCCATAGCGTCCCTCATCAAATGGTTTAGCTGAGAGAGCTTTCAAGTCTGGGATAAAGAGGTTATGAGGAGGTGCTATAGAAACCCGACTTTCCCACTTTCTTCTCAGTTATTGTACACTTCAGCCACATTCAGCTATAGCTTCAACACCGTCTGAATTATTGATGAAAAGCCACCTACATACAAGGTTAAATCTGGTGTTTCCAAAGTTAGAGGGGAGGGTAGAGCGGGATCAGGGTAATCAAAAATTGTATCAAGATATTCATAGCTAAGTTCGCACATTCAGTTTAGGTGACACAGTATTCGGGTGAAGTTTTGGAGGTGGACCTTGTTGGGTTCCTGGAACCATTGTCTCAGAGACTGGTCCCTTATCCTTCTAACTGCAAGTGGAAGATAGAATCATATGAAAGCACGTGGACCATATTCATGATAGAGAGACATTCCAACAACCAACTATTCCGCCTGTGATTAACGCCGAACTGTTCATCCCTGAGTGATAGATCGACCTAGAATAGACATATCCGATGTCTCTGTAGAGTTTCCAAACCCTGAACTGCCTCTTTCTAATGATGCATCTCGTGGTGCAGTTCTTGATCAAGTCGATCCTGTTGAGTAACCTCAAGTGGTAGAGCTACTCCGCTCTAACCAAATAAGGAGAGCACCTCAGACACTTAATCTTTACTCGCCTGAAGTTGTATATATGTATATGTCATTGGATATTCAAATGTTCCTTATAAATAGAAACTGTAAAAAACTAAAGGGGGAGGAAATGTAGTAACTGAAGGTATAGCCTCTCCTACTGTCTATCAGGGGTCATGTGATATTCTTGGAGGCTCCAACCAATGAACCCTTAGCGCGGGCAATCTGGGTGGGCGGGGCTTCCTGACAAGAGTCATGATCAAGCATATAGCACCTGAAAAGCCCTCTGCAATAAAGTTTACCTCTTTCTTGGACAGCTTAGACTTGTACCCGCTGGAGTTTAGAAGAGTAAGGGATGACTTCATCGAAACTTTAAAGATCCTGAGGCATCTCGATGGGGTGGATGTGGAGAGCATGTGGGAGAACCTATAATTCGGGGTCACTGTTTGAAAATAAGGGGTCATTCATTTAAGACAGAGATGAGGAGAATTTTTTTTCTCTCAGTGGGTTGTGAGTCTTTGGTACTCTTTTCCTCAAAAGACAGTGGAAGCAGAGTCTTGGAATACTTTTAAGGCAGAGCTAGATAGATTCTTGATTAACAAGGGGGTGAAAGGTTATCAAGAGTAGGCGGGAGGTTACAATCAGGTCAGCCATGATCTTATTGAATGGCGGAGCAGGTTGAAGGGCCGAGGGGCCTACTCCTGCTTCTAAATTGAATGTTTGTATGTTTGTATGAATAGGTTTGAAGGGCAATGACTGTACTCTGATGTCTCACCCTGAGTGAGTATTCTTCAGTGCCAGGTGGGTTGGGGGTGTTTGTCTGAGACCCCAGCTGGGTGTATCTGCCAGACTGCACTTATGTTCAGGAGAATTTTCTACAGCAGTGTGTGTCCAGTCCAACAAGAAAAGACCCACTGTTGGGCCTTGTTCTTGGCAATGAGGTAGGCCAAGCAGATCAAGTGTCAGTGGGGGAACATTTAGGAAACAGCGATCTTTGTATGGTACGTTTAGGATGATGATAGAAAAGGACGATAAGCAATCCAGAGTAAGAATAATTAACTGGACAAGAGCCGACTTCAGTGGAGCAAGAACAGAGCTGGGCCCGATAGACTGGAACGAAATGTTGGCGGGAGAAACCATAGCTGAACAACGGGCTACTTTCAAAAAATAATTGGTTTGGGCACAGGCAAGGTATATTCCATTGAAAGGGGAAGGTAGGGCAAACAAATCCAGTGCTCCCTGGATGATAAAAGGAGATAGAAATTAAGAAGAAGAAAAAATGCACCTATTACAGGTGTCAAATAGAAAATATAATTGAGAACCAAGAGAATACAAAAGGTTCAGAGGGGAGGTGAAAAAGCATATTAGAGGAGCGAAGAGGGATTGTAAGACTGGCAGCCAACATAAGGGGAATCCTAAAGTCTTCTATAAGCATATAAATAGTAAAAGGGTGGTAAAAGGATGGGTAGGACTGATAAGGGATCCAAAAGGGAATTTACACATGGACGAAAGGGCCACAGCTGAGGTATTAATTTGCATCTGCCTTTACCAAGGAAGTTGCTGTTACCCAGGCCATGGTGACAGATAAGGAAACTGTCACTAGAAGAGCTCAAAATTGACAAGGAGTAAGTTGAACAGACTGTCGGTGCTTAAAGTTGACAAGGCCACAGGGACTGGATGAGACACATCCAAGGATATTGAAGGAAGTGAGAGTAGAAACTGTAGGGGCACTGGCCATAATTTTTCAGTCTTCTCTAGACTCAGGGGAGGTGCCGGAGGACTGGAGAGTTACAAACATTACACCCTTGTTCAAAAAAAGGTTATAAGGATAAGCCCAGCAATTACAGACCAGTCAGTTTAACTTCAGTGGTGGGCAAGATCCCAGGAACAATTATTCTAGATTGAATTAGTTGTCACATGGAAAAATATGGGTTAATAAGGAAGAGCCCGTGTGGATTTCTAAACGGGAAATCATGTTTAACTAACTTTCTGGAGTTTTTTGAAGAGGTAACAGAAAAGGTTGATGAGGGTAATGCTATTGATGTGGTGTACATAGACTTTCAAAAGGCATTTGATACAGTGCCACACAACAGACTTGTGAGAAAAGTTATTCCTCATGGAATAAAAGGGATCGTGATAACATGGATACAAAACTGGCTGAAAAATAGGAAGCAGAGAGTAATGGTCAATGGATATGTTTCAGGCTGGAGGAAGGCTTGTAGTGGAGTTCCCCAGGGGTTGGTATTGGGACCCTTGCTTTTCCTGATATATGTTAATGATCTAGATCTTGGTGTGCAGGGAACAATTTCAAAGTTTGCGGATCATATGAAGTTTGGGAGTGGCGTGAACTGCAAGGAAGACGGTGTGGAGCTTCAAGCAGACATAGACAAGTTGGTGGAGTGGGCAGATAGGTGGCAGATGAAGTTCAATGTGGAGAAGTGTGAGGTGATGCATTTGTTAGGAAGAACGTGGACAGACAATATAAAATAAGGGGTGAAATTTTGAAGGGGGTGCAGGAGCAGAAAGATCTGGGTGTATATGTTCATAGATCATTGAAGGTGGCAGGACAGGTGGAGAGAGCAGTTAATAAAGCATATAGTATCCTGGGCTTTGTTAATAGGGACATAGAGCAGAAGAGCAAGGAGGTTATGCTGAATTTATATAAGACACTCGATAAG
This sequence comes from Isurus oxyrinchus, assembly GCA_026770705.1. Lineage (NCBI taxonomy): Eukaryota > Metazoa > Chordata > Chondrichthyes > Lamniformes > Lamnidae > Isurus > Isurus oxyrinchus. The sequence continues at coordinate 9,779,988 of JANJGN010000002.1, read as the reverse complement.
CCTCAGCTGGAATATTATGTACAGTTCTAGGCGCCATATTATAGGAAGGATGTGAATACATTGGAGAGAGTGCAGAAGAGGTTTACAAGAATGGTTCCAGGGATGAGAAACTTCAGCTATGAGGATAGATTGGAGAGGTTGGGACTGTTCTCCTTGGAGAGGAAAAGGCTGAGAGGAGATTTGATCGAGATATTCAAAATCATGAGGGGGCTGGACAGAGTAGATAGGGACAAGCTGTCCCTACTTGTAAAAGGATCAAGAATGAAAGGGCACAGATTTAAAGGGGTTTGCAAAAGAAACAAATATGATGTGAGAAAAAACATTTTCACACAATGAGTGGTTTGGGTCTGGAATGCACTGCCTGGAAGTGTGGTGGAGACAGGTTCAACTGAGGCATTCAAGAGGGCATGAGATGACTATTCGAATAAAAACAAGGTGCAGGGGTTGGGGGAAAAGGCAGGGCAATGGAACTAGGTCATAATGCTCATTTGGAAAGCCAGTGCAGACACGATGGGCCTAATGGCTTCCTTCTGTGCCGTGAAAATTCTGTGATTCTGTGATTTCAATGCTTTAGATAAAAAAAGGCATTTTTTTGGATTTGAGCCAAGTTGGATGTTCAACATTTCGACTTTTTCTCTGAAATTGATTGTGAAAAGAGCAATAAATCTGTGTTCGTGTAGCGCTTTTCACGGCATCCCAAAGCATTTTACAGCCAGTGAAGTACTCTTGAATTGTAATCACTGTTGTCATTTAGGAAATGCAGCAGCCAATTTGCACACAGCAAGCTCCCACAAACAGCAATGTGACAATGCCCAGTAAATCTGTCTCTGAGATGTAGGTTAAGGGTCATCTTTGAAATAATTTTTCTACATCCGCCAAAGTGGGCAGGCCAACCTCAGGTTAACATTATTGCTGCAAGGCAGCACCTCCAACTGTGCAGCACTCCCTCAGTACCACACTGGAGTGTCAGCTTAGATTTTGAGTTCAAGAATCTGAAGTGGGGCTTGAACCCACACTCATTCGACTCAGAGGTGAGTGTTCTCCCACTGAGACACAGCTGACCCCAATTTTAAGCTTTTCTGTGTTAGTTCTGCACCAAAGTTTAACCCCCACCGCCGACACCCGGCGCACCCCCACCACACCCCCCCCGCCCCCCTCCACTCCCCGGCTTGGTAGCTCAGTTGGAAGTGCGTGGCCCCCTTGGTAAGGATGGGGTCAATGAAGTCAGTTAGTATTCCCATGACTGATTGTCATCCAATTCCCCTCCCCCCCACTTCCAGGAGTGACTCAGGCATTGGGTTAGGATTGCCTTACAATAATAGTTAATGAACCTGTCTGCACTCCAGTGATTCCCTCTCTCATGGCTGGGAATGCTGAGAGCAGTTGTTGCCTCTCCCTAGCAGAGATCAGGAAAGTCCAGACCCTATTGGGGATTGAACGTGGGACCTCCCTGTATATACGGGTTTGAAATAGTGCTAAAGTCCTTTAGGGAACTGCTCTCAAACTCTTAATTTACGACATCTGGCTGCATCTCCCCACCCGATTCAATTTGAAGTTGCACTGCAACCTCACTTGCCACAATTGACGTAAGTGCTTTGTAGTTGTGCTGTTAAAGAGTACCAGAGGACACTGATTACTCATATTACACATCCTCTGGGCATGTACAAAGCACCATGCAGCACATTCGAACAAGATAGTCCCTCAAGTCGTCCTGCTTGCTTCAGCAATTAAGTGCTTCTGCATGGCTTTGCCTTGAGCAGAGGGCTGTGGTTTTAAGGGATATTAAATCCAAGACACAACAGTGCCAAAAGCATGCAGATGGAACCGGTCTCAAGACCAAAACTGCTGACACCCAGGGACTGCCTTTAGTTGACCCCCAGACAAAAGGGGAATAGTACAGTTTCTCCTGATAGCTCAGCTGATTATGGCACATTCCCCACTTCCTTTCCTCTGCCATTGGAGGCCTTCAACTGTCTGAGGCCAGAGCCCTGGAGTCCCTTCAGTAAAACTCTCTTCTCTACCTCTCTTCCCTCCTTTAAGAAGCAACTTAAAACCTCTTTGACCAACCAGCCTGTCCTGGCACATCCTCATGTGCCTCAGTGCTGGATTCTGTCTGATTACACTCCTGTGATGTCTATTTTATTCTTTCATGGGATACAGGCATCGTCCTCAAGGCCAGCATTTGTTGCCCATCCCCAAATGCCCTTGAACTGAGTGGTTTGCTGGGCCATTTCGGGAGGCAGTTCAGAGGCAACCACGTTGCTGTGGGTCTGGAGTCACATGTGGGCCAGACCAGGTAAAGATGGCAGATTTCCTTCCCTAAAGGACATTAGTGAACTAGCTGGGTTTTTATGACAATCGATGATAGTTGTTATGGGCTGGAATTTTCTGGCCCTGTTGGCACTGGGCATCATGGCAAGTGTGAACGGATGATATGTTGAAACCAGTTTGTGATTACCCACTGCATCCATCAATGGTGTTTCCCACTGCCATACATCAGGAACCTAACTCCAATACTTTAGCATCTCATTTTAAGCCCTGCTTGCTGGAATCATCCTCCCACATTGGATTATCTGGGCATGTTGGTATGTTTCAAAATCCAGCACTGAGGTACATATGGGTAAGTCAGGACATGTTGGTTGGTCAAAGAGGTTTTGAGGCTGCAGGGCTAGGGCTTGCATGGGGAGGGGGGAGAAATGGCCTCAGGCAAGGGGAGAGGCTGCAGGATGAGGGCTGTACTGGGGAAGGGGGGTATCCCAGGGTGTGTGTGTGTGGGAGGCACATGTTGATCTGTGCAAGTGGCCTCAAAAGGGTGAGGGTTGAGGAGGCAGTGTCCAGAGAAGATGAGGCCAGATGGACATGTGAGAGTGTGTGTGTGAGAATGAGTGGCGATGTCTCTTGAGCTGGCAGTGAGTGAGATGCCAGTGAATGTGTGATGGGCTTGTGTGTGGGTGAGTTTAGAGTGATGAGATGGTTGCTTTACCCTGGCAGCACGGATGAGATCATTCATCCTCTATCTGCATTGGATGGCCAACCTCTTCTGTGCAACATTGGCACTGACCACCACTGCCACCGCCTCTCAAGTCGGTGTGGTGAGACTGATGGGCCTCCTGTGGCCAGAGCAAGGGATAGAGGACATTGTGACAGGCCCCCACGGTGTCCAGTAGGCGTCCCAGGGATGTGTCACTGAATCGGGAGGGGGCTGCACTCACCTTGGCTTTTGAGGCAAGGTCACAGTGATTATGGGGGATTTCAATATGCAGGTAGACTGGGAAAATCAGGTTGGTAGTGGATCCCAAGAAAAGGAATTTGTGGAATGTCTACGAGATGGCTTTTTGGAGCAGCTTGTGGTGGAGTCCACTAGGGAACAGGCAATTCTAGATTTAGTGATGTGTAATGAGGCAGATTTGATAAGGGAGCTTAAGGTGAAGGAACCCTTAGGAGGAAGTGACCATAATATGATAGAATTTACCCTGCAATTTGAGAGGAAAAAGCTGGAATCAGATGTAACGGTATTACAGTTGAATAAAGGCAACTACAGAGGCATGAGGGAGGAGCTGGCCAGAATTGACTGGGAGATGAGCCTAGCAGGAAAGACAGTGGAACAGCAATGGCAGGAGTTTCTGGGAGTAATTTGGGAGACACAGCAAAAATTCATCCCTAGGAAGAAGAAGCATACTAAAGGGAGGACGAGGCAACCATGGCTGACAAGGGAAGTCAGGGACAGCATAAAAGCTAAAGAGAAAGCATACAATGCGGCGAAGAGCAGTGGGAAACCAGGGGATTGGGAAACCTACAAAGACCAACAGAGGACAACTAAAAAAGAAATAAGGAGGGAGAAGATTAAATATGAGAGTAAACTAGCCAGTAATATAAAAGAAGATTGCAAGAGTTTTTTTTAGATATATAAAGGGTAAGAGAGAGGCAAAAGTGGACATTGGGCCGCTGGAAAATGATGCTGGAGAAGTAGTAGTGGGGAACAAAGAAATAGCGGAGGAACTGAATAGGTACTTTGTGTCAGTCTTCACGGTGGAAGACACGAGTAACATCCCCAAAGTTCAAGAGAGTCGGGGGGCAGAGGTGAGTATGGTGGCCATTACCAAGGAGAATGTGCTAGGAAACCTGAAAGGTCTGAAGGTGGATAAATCACCTGGACCAGATGGATTACACCCCAGAGTTCTGAAGGAGATAGCTGAAGAGATAGTAGAGGCGTGAGAGGTGATCTTTCAGGAATCACTGGAGTCAGGGAGGGTCCCAGAGGACTGGAAAATCTCTCATGTAACCTCCCTGTTTAAGAAGGGTGTGAGGCAAAAGATGGGAAATTACAGGCCGATTAGCCTGACCTCAGACGTTGGTAAGATTTTAGAGTCCATTATTAAGGATGAGATTTCAGAATACTTGGAAGTGCATGGTAAAATCAGGCAAAGTCAGCACGGTTTCATCAAGGGGAGGTCATGCCTGACATATCTGTTAGAATTCTTTGAGGAGGTAATGAGTAGGTTAGACAAAGGAGAGCCAATGGATGTTATCTACTTGGACTTCCAGAAGGCCTTTGACAAGGTGCCGCACAGGAGGCTGCTCAGTAAGATAAGAGCCCATGGTGTTAGAGGCAAGGTACTAGCATGGATAGAAGATTAGCTGTCTGGCAGGAGGCAGTGAGTGGGGATAAGGGGGTCCTTCTCAGGATGGCAGCCGGTGACTAGTGGAGTTCCACAGAGGTCAGCATTGGGACCACAACTTTTCACTTTATACATTAATGATCTAGATGAAGGAACTGAGGGCATCCTGGCTAAGTTTGCAGATGATACAAAGATAGGTGGAGGGACAGGTAGTATTGAGGAGGTTGGGAGGCTGCAGAAGGATTTGGACAGGTTAGGAGAGTGGGCAAAGAAGTGGCAGATGGAATACAACGTGGGGAAGTGTGAGGTCATGCACTTTGGTAGGCAGAATAGAGGCATAAACTATTTTCTAAATGGGGAGAGAATTCAGAAATCTGGAGTGCAAAGGACTTGGGAGTCTGATTCCAGGAATCTCTTAAGGTTAACTTGCAGGTTGAATCGATAGTTAGGAAGGCAAATGCAATGTTGGTATTTATTTTGTGAGGACTAGAATATAAAAGCAGGGATGTGCTGCTGAGGCTTTATAAGGCTCTGGTCAGACCACATTTAGAATATTGTGTGCAATTTTGGGCCCCGTATCTCAGGAAGGATGTGCTGGCCCTGGAGAGGGTCCAGAGGAGGTTCACAAGAACGATCCCAGGAATTAAAGGCTTAACATATGAGGAACGTTTGAGGACTTTGGGTCTATACTCGAAGGAGTTTAGAAGGATGAAGGAGGTGGGGGGGTCTGATTGAAACTTACAGAGTACTGAAAGGCCTGGATAGAGTGGACGTGGGGAAGATGTTTCCATTAGTAGGAGAGACTAGGACCCGAGGGCACAGCCTCAGAGTAAAGGGAAGACCTTTTAGAACAGAGATGAGGAGAAACTTCTTTAGCCAGAGAGTGGTGAATCTATGGAATTGATTACCACAGAAGGCTGTGGAGGCCAGGTCATTGAGTGTATTTAAGACCGAGATAGATAGGGTCTTGATTGGTAAGGGGATCAAAGTTTACGGGGAGAAGACAGGAGAATGGGGTTGAGAAACTTTTCAGCCATGATTGAATGGCAGAACAGACTCGATGGGCCGAATGGCCTAGTTTCTGCTCCTACGTCTTATGGAGCAGTCCTGGGCTGGGCCGCAAGCATTGAGAAGTGTGTGCGCATGGCTGCAATTTAAATATGATGCTGTGCGTGAGGGAGCAATGAGGTAATGGCGTTGTTGGGGGGGGGCAAATCCGAGGCTCCCCACGGTGTGTTTCCTATGACTGCATAATTAATGAGGTGGGAATGGGACAACAGGGGATGAAAGCCAACCATTGCAGCTGGCAGGCTTTTCCCACCATATCCACCCATGATCATTGGTATTGAGACTAACTTTCAATCCCCGATTTATCACTGGAATTTAGATTTCAGCTGCTGTGGTGGGATTTGAGCCCATAATCCCAGATATCACTGAGCTTTTGCCTTATTAGCTCAGTGACATTACCACTGTGTCACCACCACCCCGACTGCCTTAGCCCACCACCCCCCCTTGTTTTTTTTTCTATGTTAAAGGCATTATATAAACGCAAGTTGTTTTTGAGCAGCTGATGCCTACAGAATAGGAAGGTCACAGGTTCAATACTGATGTGGGATGAACTGGTCGATGGCAGCTCCAAACAGTCTCAGTGGGATGATCGGGAAAATGATTAAGACATCTCTCTGCTCCATACGACATCTAACACTGTGACTATAGGGATCAGGAGGAGGCCATTCAGCCCCTCAAGCCTGTTCTGCCAATCAATGAGATCATGGCTCACCCCGTGACCTCATTCCAAATGTAGAGTTTGATCCCAGCAAGGAGTAAGGCAAGGATTGGAAGAAAACTCTGAGGCGCAGTCATGTGTGGTGGCATTAAGTCTGCTGTCATAGACCCTTACTAAACTAATGAACTGTCTGCCTCTTCTGTAACTCTCCTCATACCACCAAGCCTCCATTCTAACTCTCATTCATGGTATGGCAGGGCAGGGCTCAGCCGTACAGGTAAAGGACTCATGAATAACACAAGACTGGCTTGTGGGCAGAATTGATAAAACACAAAACATTCACTGAACTCACGCTGGATGCCAGTCCGATAGAATCCCAGAGAGCAAAGTGAACGACTAATCAGCCCGTTGGTTAGTGGCGCTTGTTGAGGTAGGAAAGCCGGACAGAACTGAGAGATTGTCTTGTTGTTCTTTAGGTAACACTGTGGGACCTTCAACGCAAAAACAGCAACAGAAATACCTGCAAAAACTCAGCAGGTCTGGCAGCATCGGCAGAGGAGAGCACAGTTGACGTTTCGAGTCCTCACGACCCTTCAACAGAACTGTGGGATCTTCAATGTCTTTGGCCACATCTCCAGATGTCTGTCCGTACGTGGGCCGGTCAGTTGCTGGGTTAGAGCGGTTTAGGTCCTGGTGCGGGATCGGAAGGGAGAATGCTACCTACAGAGCCCAGTGAGCCTGTGTATGGGGTTGGAAATCTCTGAAGACATTCACAATAATCAGCACGTCTACAAACCTGATGTTTTATGTCACAGCTCTCGGGACAGAGTTGTCACATTTGCAATGTTCAGACTCCCTGATTGCTAGGCTGATGGAGGGAGTGGGGAAAATGAAATCCATGAGGACCACAGCGTGTAATTAAACGTTTCTGTCACTATTGGAATATATATGCGTCCTCAAATATTGCTATGCACACAAACAGCGGCTGCTGTAAATTAAATTAACAGGCATTTGGGATGTCCGGTTTTAGTCAGGTATATTGCTGCCTACAGGCTATGCAAAGCAACATAAAAGGGAGATTTGTGTTACGATGTGTGTGTTATTACGGTTGCTTTCAGAACAGTTTGGAACTATTGCATCTGGTCTAGCTTTTAAGTCAATGAACTTCCAGCTTTGCTAAAGGATGAATCCAGATGAAGGAGGATTTTTGGACCCTCACAGATTCGCCCTACTGTCTCCCCATTGCACCTTAAGCTGACGGGACAATGACTTATCAGCTCATCCCAAAAAAATATTGCCTCTGGCAATGCAGCACTCCCTCAATCCTGCACCAAAGTGACAGCCTAGATTATACACCGAACCCCATAACCTTCCAATGTGCAGTTAAGATCCCAACAACGGAGCAAAGGAAAGATCTTGGGAACATTGGAAAATCTTAAGCAAACCTGTGAGAACAGAATTGTATGGAGTTCAGTGCAGCAACATGTCCAATTGTTATGTTGGGTTTCCTGTTGTGGGTCTTGGATGGGCAGTAGGAGCCTCAACATAAACCAACCTAGGGAAACTACCGAGAAGGTATATTATTCCTTCTGCGTCAGGGTCCTAGTGACACTAACACTCCATTAAACCCGATGTAAAACCTACAAAAAGAAAGAAAAGAACGCTTGCCTTTATATAGCACCTTTCACAAGCTCAGGACCTCTCAAAATGCTTTAGAAGTTCAGCTACTGTCACAGGAATACATGGCAATGATTTTCACACAGCACGATTCCAAAAACAGCAATAAAATAACCAGGTAATCTGCTGGCTGGTATTGATTGAGGGATAGATATTAGCCAGGATATCGGGTAGGGAGTCGGGGGGAGGGAGTGGGTGGGGGTGAACATCCCTGCTCTCCTTCGAACAGTGTCGTGGGATCTTTCTCATCCACCTGAGAGGGCAGGCAGGGGCTTCAAGTTAACATGGGAGGAGGGTTCACATTGCGGCCAGTCAGACTGTTAATCAGCCTGGAATCCTGCCATTATTTTACTGCTATGCTACAAGGTAAGAGCTTGGTGATACTGTAGTATATGTGCCTGCCATATAAAGCGTTAATATGGGACTCAGTACCGTACCTCCCACACAATGATGTAAGAGGCACATGACTTGCACCCAAGGGCAGTCTCATGTTGGACAGAGCCATGCGTACCAGCGAGCTCCTAGTATATTTGTATATTTGTAAATATACATATATACTGTATATTTGTAAATAGAGTCAATAACGACTTACAGTTAACTGACGTATGACTACAAAGGCTTCTTCAGACCTGCTGAACTGTAAACAACAGCCTACAACGGCTATGAAAATAATAATTTCAATGTTACAGTGAGTTACCATTGTGACTGCATAATATTTCAGTGATTCCTTATGACAACTGCAATTATACATAAAATCAGCATGACTCAGTGTGACATAGCCAATGATGAAAATCCTTTAAGGTTCATATTCAATGCTGTTTATCTGGCTTCTTCTTTCCTTGCTCAGAAACGGTGGTTTATCTGTTTTATGATAACAGTTGTTTGAGTGTAAATCAACCATTTCCAAGAGCATAAAAGCCCATATAACAAGCAGAACAGTTTCCTGAGGAAGAGTGATTACTAAGGTTCATCTACCTGTTGAGAGGTCTTCATAACTCATTTATCCCTGTAGGCTGTTTCAAGCCCAAGAGTCTTTTGTAAACCTGAAATAAGAACCCATAATAATCTCTGACTGATGTTACCACAACACCGTGACATCCCAATTCTTATAGGATATGGTGGCAGTAACTTAACACTTGGGCTATCAATGCATGTCGACACAATAAAGATAAGGATGGTTTCACTGAAAAGCAGCAAGCTTTTGATTATGATGCAACTTTCCTCCCACCGTGGTGACCTTGCTTTCAGTCACAAAGCCCAAGGATATCACAAAATCGATTGGTGAAGAGATTCGGAGAGAAACAGCAACGAGTTATATTCATGAAGCATCTTTAATGTAATAGGTTGTAAATAGACTATGACAGAACAAACAGACTGGGCGGGATTTCCCATACCCGTCTGCCACTGGGATTGTCCAGGTCCTGCCGCAAGTCAATGGGCTCGCGGCTGGGGTGCTACCTTGCCCGTGGTAGGTCTCCCCCCCCCCCCCCGACTGGGGCCGGAAAATCCCGGCCATTATGAGAGACCCCAACCCCCTACTTTATAAAACTCATAAATAAGTATGCAAGAGACTGAAAACCCAACGAATTCAACCTGACAACATATGAAGTATGGACTTTAATTTAACATGCAGGGTGGAGTAGGCCTTTTGGTCCCACCGTGGGACTGGAAGTCCCTGCCTGAATCCAATGGCCCTTTTACTGGTCTGTCAAATTTTCCGCCGGACTGGAAAATCCCACCCTTCGTTCCTATTCAGATAATTGAGAAATATGGAGGTCTTTTGTGGTGCAGTCAGGATCACTGGGTTTGAGTCCATAAGACCATAAGACATAGGGGCAGAAATTAGGCTATTCGGCCCATCGAGTCTGCTCCACCATTCAATCATGGCTGATAAGTTTGTCAACCCCATTTTCCCGCCTTCTCCCCGTAACCTTTGATCCCCTTACCAATTAAGAACCTATCTATCTCGGTCCCACCCCAGGACTTGATGACCATGGAGGGCACGTTCATAATACAGCCAAACAGGTTGAGAGTCAACCTGCAGGTCCTTCCGACACACCTATAGCAGGAGGTAAGAGCGGGAGAGATACCTGTTCAGCCATGTGATGGATAGAAATTGGAGCCGCTACCATCACTATTCGTAGCTCTAGACTATAGCACGCTTGTAAAAAGGTATATTGCCAAAGAAACCTGAACCCCTTGGGATCAGTTGACTGGATGGCCATTGTAGATCAGCTTGGTCCCCAACAGCGTAGGGGTCGATCCCTGTTCTGACCGGGTGGATTTGGGACATGCCTCCTTGCCCTACCTATGGTGGAGGTTGTGGCGCTGTGGGTCAGACCTGTCTTGGGCAAAGGACTGAAGGAGAAGAAAAATAAATTAAGGACAGGTGCATTTGCAATGTGTCTTCATTATTTTTCAATGAAATGATCATAATTGTTTATTATTATTATTTTATACTTGTTAAAATGATTGGTCTTAATTATGTCATGAATTTACATTTTGAAAAATATCATAATTTTGCACCCTCTGCCATGATGATTTCTCAATAAAATGAATTACCTATATAAGGAAAACAGTGATTTTCAACATTTTTGGTCAAAGGACCCTATATCAAGGGACCCTATAATATATTGTGAAATTCTGTGGAGCTGCAACCCTCTATTTCTCCTCCACTCCCACTGTGTGAAACAAAAATGGAAACAAAGTTAAACACTAATAAGCAAATGAATGGAAATGCAAACATTTTTAAGGATTATCCTTCATAAAATGTATTTCGCCTCCTGGATATTTTAGGTGTTATTTGTTGCATTGGTGCCTTTGTGTCAGCCGACAGCGTCTCCCTTCAAGGGACTCGGAAGTTACAGCCACATCGCCGAGACTAAACTGGAGTCTGAAAAGTTGGTGCAGAGTTTGGGAAGTTTGAAAGTTGGTGCAGAGTTTGCGAAGTTTGAAAGTTGGTGCAGAGTTTGGGTAGTTTGAAAGTTGGTGCAGAGTTTGGGAAGATTGAAAGTTGGTGCAGAGTTTGGGAAGTTTGAAAGTTAGTGCAGAGTTTGGGAAGTTTGAAAGTTGGTGCAGAGTTTGGGAAGTTTGAAAGTTGGTGCAGAGTTTGGGAAGTTTGAAAGTTGGTGCAGAGTTTGCGAAGTTTGAAAGTTGGTGCAGAGTTTGGGAAAGTTGAAAGTTAGTGCAGAGTTTGGGAAGATTGAAAGTTAGTGCAGAGTTTGGGAAGTTTGAAAGTTAGTGCAGAGTTTGGGAAGATTGAAAGTTGGTGCAGAGTTTGGGAAGTTTGAAAGTTGGTGCAGAGTTTGGGATGTTTGAAAGTTAGTGCAGAGTTTGGGAAGATTGAAAGTTGGTGCAGAGTTTGGGAAAGTTGAAAGTTGGTGCAGAGTTTGGGAAGATTGAAAGTTAGTGCAGAGTTTGGGAAAGTTGAAAGTTAGTGCAGAGTTTGGGAAGTTTGAAAGTTGGTGCAGAGTTTGGGAAGTTTGAAAGTTAGTGCAGAGTTTGGGAAGTTTGAAAGTTAGTGCAGAGTTTGGGAAGTTTGAAAGTTGGTGCAGAGTTTGGGAAGTTTGAAAGTTGGTGCAGAGTTTGGGAAGTTTGAAAGTTGGTGCAGAGTTTGGGAAGTTTGAAAGTTGGTGCAGAGTTTGGGAAGTTTGAAAGTTTTGAAGCAGTGAAGGATGAACGTGTTCAGACTGTCTGGGGATCTGTTCTATTTACTCGTGATTCTTATCCTCCTGGGGAAAATGTGGAAAGATAAATCCTTTGCTGGTGAGTGAGAGAAACACAGGGAGAGAGAGGGAAGGAGAGAGAAAGACCTGAAAATTGTGCAGAACCCTTAAGGGTTGCTCGCATATACCCTTGGGTTCCAGGGAACCTGGTTAAGAAATATTACAGCCACAGGAGTTTAATGAAGCAAAATTAGGACACAGAGCTACGGAAGGAGATATTAGGTCAGATGACCAAAAGCTTGGTCATAGGCATAGGTCTTAAGAGTGTCTTAAAGGAGGAAATCAAGGTAGACATGTGGAGAGATATGGTGAGGGTGTTCCAGATCTTGGAGCCTAGGTACTGAAGGCTCAGTAATTAATGGTGGAGCCATTAAAATTGGGGATGCTCAAGAAGGTGAGAATTAGATGAGCACAGTAATCTCGGAGAGTTATGGGGTTGGAGGAGATTACAGAGATAATGGGAGGCGAGGCCATGAGGGATTTAAAAAGGATGGTGAGAATTTTAAAATCAAGACATTGCTTGACCGGGAGGTCCGCGAGCACAGGGGCGATAGGGGAATGAGTCGTGTAGCTAAAGATCATGGGCGGATGAGTTTTGGATGGCCTCAAGCCTACAGAGGGTAGAATGTAGGAGGCCAGCCAGGGTTGCATTGGAATGGTCAAGTCTAGAGTTAACCAGGCTTGAATGAGACAAGATAAATCAGAAAATAATGGTTTGGTGATGCCAAATTTCATAGAATCATATGGCCAGAATTTTACAACCCACACCCCCCCCCAACCTGCCTCCCCCCACCAGCCCTCAATCCCAGTGGCTTTTTAGATGGGGTGGGGGGTGGGGGTGAAATGACAGGAATGGGCTTCCCTCTGGGTTCCCGCTTGCCCTGACCTCAGAGCGATTTTACGCAGGGGCGGGCCAGGCCTTGCACAGGAAGCCCGCCCTTGCCCCAATTGAGGCCCTTGAGTGGTCAATTAATGGCCATTTCAGGGCCTTTTCTCACCCAGCCTCAATTTTTAGGCTGCTGGGTGGATTGAAGCTCCTTGGGCAAACCCAAAACTAAAGGAAGTTAGATCTCAGGTGGGAAGGGGTGTGTGGGGTGTGGGGGGTGGGAGGAGGGGTGGGGGGTGGGGGAAGCCCCACCTTATGCCAATCAGCGCTCATTTGAGTGTAATATGGCCGAGGGGCAGCCGGAGTTGGCGGGGATGTGTTCCCCACTGACTCTTCGGATGGTGGGGGCTGAACCCTCGCAATCCTAAAAACTCAGGCCTTCGATTCATTGTTGGACAAAAGGAGACCTGTGAAGCTCATGTCCACCCTCTGCAAGAGCATCTCAAGCGAGTCTCCCTACCCCTGTCCCTTTCCACCCAACCCCCCCAACCCCGCAAGTCCTGCAAATATTTTCTCTTCAGGTGCTGATCCAATTTGGATGTTAAAAGCCTGTATGTTGTGGGGTGATGAGGGAAGATCTAAACTTTGTGTAAAAAACACAGTTTAAGATTGACGACATACAGATCACCGGTCTGTTTTCCATCTCTCCTGGCTGTTTTGGTTTCCGCTGACCTCAGTCCGGATTAAAATCCCGGAGAGACGTAAAGTGAGCTGGCGACTCGCTATCGCTCGTTTCGCACCATTGCTTGAGGCCCACGATCCACCCAAATGATGAAAGGCCAGGAATCCCAGAGTCTTGAAGTCCAGAGAAATCTGAGTTAGACTCAGAAGCAGAGTGACATGTCATCATGGCTACAAGGCTTGCCTCTTTTGAAATGTCGAAGTGCTCCCAAAGCACGATACTTTCCTACTAAAATAAAACTGGACACCAGTCAGTCTGGTTTCAATTATGATTTGGAGTTCGCCTTTTCATTTAACATTTAAAATATTTGTTCGGCTCATAATTGGTTAGAAAGAATGTACATTCTGTAGAGTAAGTTGGCTCCAGTTTAAGAGTCTTCTTCATTAGTGTTGGCCTGGCTTGATTTGCATGGTAACCCTCTTGGCCCTGAGCTTAAGAGGCGGTTGAGAGTTCATCTCCCGAACCTGTGTACACCGTCTAGGCTGATGCTTCAGTGTAGGATTGAGGAAGTGGTAATTATAGATTGTGGGATCCTTCAGATGATAGTTTAAACTGTGGCGGACTGAATATTAAGCATTCTGTGGAAAAAGAACGGAGATGTCTCCCAATTTCCATTCCAACCACAGTTGAAAGAAAGAAATTCATAGAATCATAGAATGATCCAACACAGGAGGAGGCCATTCAGCCCATCATGCCGGTGCTGCCTCCTTGAAAGAACTTCTTTCTGTATAGCACCGCTCACAATCTCAGGAGATCCCAAAGCACTTCATAGCAATTGAAGTTCTTTTGATGCGTAGTCCCTGTTTTATTGTAGGGAAGCATAGCAGCCATGGTGTGCACAGCAAGATCCCATAAGTAGTGGTAATAAGATAATCAATTTTGGTGTTGCTTAGCCAGGGAACCAGTCTTTTCCTCAAATGGTGCCACAGGGTCTTTAACATCGATCTGAAAGACTGTGGATGCTGGAAATCCAAACTTCAAACAGAAAATGCTGGAAATACTCAGCAGGTCAGGCAGCATCTGTGGAGGGTGGAACGAAATTAAAGTTTAGAGTTTAGTTTCTAATTTAGAAATTAGAGTTGGAATAAGTCAGTGATGTGACAAGTTTAAAGCAAGTACAGAGGCAGGAGAAGTGGAGGGTGAGAAAGAATAAAAGGAAAAGTCTGTGATAAATAGGATGATGGTGCAAGGCAAAGAGCTGGTGGGGGGTGGGGGGGTGGTGTTGGTAATGGGATGAGCAAAGAAACAAAAGACGGGTGTGGAGGTGTTCAAAATAACATCTTATCAGCAACTGCTGCCCAAACAAGTGGGAGCAGAGGTTACAATCTGAAATCATTGACCTCAGTTCTGAGTCCAGGAGCTGTAAAATGCCTAACCGAAAGCTGAGGTGTCATTCCTCCAACTTCCATTGAGCTTTATTCGAACACTCCAGCAGGTCGAGGGCAGAGAGATCAGAGTGGGTGCGGGATGGAGAATGAAATGACAAGTGATTAGAAGCTCAGGACTGGCTGAACTGAGGTGTTCTGCAAAGCGACCTGCTCTGGTATTGCCACTTGTTTGAAAGCTGACACCTCCAGAAATGCAATTAGTTAGTTATTCATCTTATTTCTATTTATAGGATGTTGTTTTGTGCAAAATGTCTGCCGTATTTGCTCACATAACTCAAGTCTGTGCAATTAATGGTATGTGAGGCCTTTCTGGGAAGTGTGATGGGGTCTGATATAGATTTGGGCATTTACTTGCTCAGAGGATCAGTTGACATCACTGCATCAGCCAATCAGTTGGAGGTGGGGCAGGGCTTATGGCAGGGTTCATGGGAAAAAAATCTATTTTACAGCAGTCTATTTAAATAGCACACTACAACAAACAGTCTACAGAGTCTATTTAAGCAATGCTATTGCAAAAATTCTACTGAGTCTATTTAAAGTGTGCACTACAGCAGTCTATTTAAACTGCGCACTGCAAATCACAGAGTCTATTTAATCAGTGCCCTATAGCAAACAGTCTACAGAGTCTATTACAGAGCCTATTTAAACAGGGTACACTATAGCAAACAGTCTACAGAGTGTATTTAAACAGTACACTATTACAAACAGTCTACAGATTCTATTTAAGCAGCACACTATTGCAGTCTATTTAAATAGTTACCTACAGCGAACAGAATCTATTTAAATACACACTATATCAAATAGTCTACAGAGTCTATTTAAAGAGAGTCTTAATGAACTACAGCAAACAGAACACATAACTCAAACTGTAGCAATGCCTCTTGATAAAAGCAGGATGATTTTTCTCGAAAAAGGGCATTGAGTGAAGGATTGTTAACTAAAACAAAATATTGCATAAAATCAATCCCAGTCATTTAGAGCCAGTGCAGTTCCAGGAATATCTGGTGGGAAATTGCCCAATTGTTCTTCATTTTAACTGGGAATAATTGTGTCACAATAAGCAGCCTTCCTTTTGTTTTACTTTTTTAAACCAATATCACTAGAGTGGCTCCAGGGGGAACTCAACAACAATAGCTTGCATTTATCCGACACCTTTAATGTAATAAAATGTCCCAATTTTCCACCTTGCCATTAGCTGCAGAAAGAAAATAACAAACATTGATTTTGTGCGAGTGTTATAAATCAAAATCTGACATCGAGCCACAGGAGGAGATATTAAGGCAGATGGCCAAAAGCTTGGTCAAAGAGTTGGGTTTTACGAAGTGCTTTAAAGAAAGAAAGTGAGGTAGAGAGGCGGAGAAATTTAGGGAAGGGAATTTTAGAGTTTAGGATCAAAGCAGCTGACAGTGGTGCAATAAAAATCAGGGTGATTTGGGAGGCCAGAATTAGAGATTCCATGATTCTACTGATCAGCACAATCAAACAATATTTGTGTATATTATTAGATGGATATCAACCCCAAGTGGATCTCCCCCTGCAAGTGATAACTTGAGGAACACTGGTATTGTACTAAATGTGTTTCATGAGCCTCCTGGCAGAGCTGTTTATTAATGAATGGAAAGTAATTATTCCTGATTGATGGGGAAACTGTGTGTCCTACATTAGATTGGCAACAAACGCATGTTCCCACTGGACTGGCACATGGGTTAAAAAGCGAACAGCTGAAATTGGAAAAATTCTACATCTGCAGAAAGGAACCAAATCCAAATTGGCCCCTGTCTGATGAACAAAACTGATGTTTCCAATTTAAAAGAGAAACTTCAGAGTGGGGATGTGTTCAAGTGATGATACTGCCTTGGAGTCAGAAGGTTGTGAATTCAGACTCCACTACAGGACCTGAGCACAGAATACATACAAACATACAAATTAGGAGCAAGAGTAGGCCACTCAGCCCCTCGAGCCTGCTTCACCATTCAATAAGATCGTGGCTGATCTGAAAATAACCTCAGCCCCACATTCCTGCCTACCCCCGATAACCTTTCACCCCCTTGTGAATCAAGAATCTATCTAGCTCTGCCTTAAAAATATTCAAACACTCTGCATCCACTGCCTTTTGAGGAAGAGAGTTCCAAAGACTCACAACCCTCTGAGAGAAAACAATTCTCTTCACCTCTGTTTTAAATGGGTGACCCCTTATTTTTAAACTGTGACCCCTAGTTCTAGTTTCTCCCACAAGAGGAAACATCCTCCCTACACCGACCCTGTCAAGACCCCTCAGAATCTTAAATGTTTCAATTAAGTTGCCTCTTACTTTTCTAAACTCCAGTGGATACAAGCCTAACCTGTCCTGCCTTTCCTCATAAGACAACCCGCCCTTTCCTGGTATTAGTCTAGTAAACCTTCTCTGAACAACTTCCAATGCATTTACATCTTTCTTTAATTAAGGAGACCAGTACTGTACACAGTACTCCAGATGTGGTCTCACCAATGTCCAGTACAGCTGGAGCATAACCTCCCTACTTTTGTAATCAATTCCCCTCACAATAAATGATAACATTCTATTAGCTTCCCAATTACCTGATGGACCTGCATACTAACTAATCTTTTGTGATTCAAGGCTGACCGTTCACTGCAGGAGCGAGGGAATATTGCATAGTTAGAAGTCTGATCTTTCAGAGACCTCAAACCATGGACCTGTCCATCTGTGCAGGTATAGGCATAAACAATCTCACTGCACTCTTCAGAGAAGTGTTTGGGATTCTCCAAGTGTGTGATTACTGCTGCAATGATCCAGTAGTGTGAGGTGAGAGTACGAATGGTGTGTGTGCTTACTCCTCCATCAGTCTATTAGTGCAAGATGGAGATTGGAAAGGTGCATGCTTAATCCCATTGCATAAACTGATCTCGGTTGGTTCCTGTATTTCTTGTGCTCATTGGATCCCGTGACCCCTACCGCCTGGAAGGACAAGGGCAACAGATACTTGGGAACACCACCACCTGCAAGTTCCCCTCCGAGCCACTCACCGTCCTGACTTGGAAATATATCGCCGTTCCTTCACTGTCACTGGGTCCAAGTCCTGGAGCTCCCTCCCTAACAGCACTGTGGGTGTACCCACGCCACGTGGACTGCAGCGGTTCAAGAAGGCATCTCACCACTTGCCTTCTCAAGGGGCAATTAGGGATGGGCTGGCCCGGCCAGCAATGCTCACTCGCTGAGAAAGAAAAGAAAGCTCCTTCAGTTCAGTAGAAATGTTGGTCCAAATGGCCTCCTTCTGTGCCACAATGACTCCTGGGCTTTCTCTGACACTGGCCCAAGTGAAAGACACTGATCGATGTCAGCTTTGCTTCTCTCCTCTATCTCATTGAAAGGCCACTTTGGTCTACAGAACTGGACGATACCCGTAGAAATTCATTCAGCTGAGGTAAGTGGGTACAAGGCCCAGTCCATGACATGCACACACACACACACACACACACACACGTCCTTTCTGGAGATATGTTGAATACAGTTGCACAAGGACAGCAGCCCTGGAGGCTGGAGCGTTTATGCTCCACCTTTTCACACTCACTTTACAGTTGGTTTCTGCCCTCTATGGGAGCAATCGTCCCAGATTTGCACTAAGTGAGGTAGCGGGTGTGATAAAGGCATTTTACCCCTCGGCCGCAATGGTGGGTTTTCACCCCATATCATCCACTTCCCATCTCATCAATTATGCAGCCACAGGGAACACGCCATCTCACTGATGGGCAGACCCCGAATCACCCGCAGGCCCTTACCTCACCGTTTCCTCACTCCGGGTCCCATATCTAAACTGCAGCTGCCCACACAGTTCTCAATACTTGCAGCCCAGGACTGACATGGCCTGAAAGCCAAGTGGAGTCCAGTGACTGGAATGCCTTTTGGAGGCACACCATGATGTCCTCCACCCCCCCCCTCTGGCTGCAGGAGGTCCAGCAATCTCACCGCTCCGGCCTGGGAGGCGGTGGCAGTGGTGGTCAGTGCCAATGCTGTACAGGAGAGGTTGGCCATCCAATGCAGGTAGAGGATGAATGATCTCATCCGTGCAGCCAGAGTAAGGCAACCATTTCATCACTCTAAACTCACACACTCACAAGACCATCACACATTCACTGGCATCTCACTCACTGCCAGCTCAAGGGAGATCACCACTCACTCTCTCTCACACACCCTCACATATCCATCTGGCCTCATCTCCTCTGGAGACTGCTTCCTCAGCCCTCACCCTCTTGAGGCCACTTGCACAGATCAACATGTTCCCCCCACACACACCCTAGGATACCCCCCTTCCCCAGTACAGCCCTCGCCCTGCAGCCTCTCCCCTGGCCTGAGGCCACTTCTCCCCCTTCCCCAGTACAGCCCGAGCCCTGCAGCCGTTGAAAAGCCACCTCCGCCTATGGCTGGTCTGGTAGGTAGAGACCTGCCCGTGAGCCCCCCTAACAGTGATGTGGTGCTGCCTGCGAAGCCTGGCGCTGATGACAACGTGTCCTGTCCGAAGCAAGGTAGGCAAACAAGCCTCAAAGTCCTGAGTGAAGTGCAGCCCGCCAGGTACACATCGCTTAAGTACAGTTGTGAAACATATTGTGTGTCCGGATGACCCAATGTGTGGGGGCGGGGGTGGGGGGGTGGGTGGGAGGGGGGATGATTGTGGCGATCAGGGCTTACAATGAGATGCCAAAGTATTGAAAGTAGGTTCCTGATGTGCGACGTTGGGAAATGCGGCCCTGCCATCAAGGGGTGGAGCGGACAATCGCAAACTGGTGTCACGATGTGGTGAAATCGATTTTTGGCCTTCTTGCCAATATCGTCTGTTCACACCCACCACGACACCCGAAGCCGGCGGGCACGGGAATTGTCAGGGTGCACTCAGCCCTCTCCCTGGCAGCCCGTCGAACATCTGTACGTCTCGTGTAATTAGCTGCATTATTAACACCACAGCAACTTCAAAGCAGCAGAAGAAAAATGCAACAAAAAGTCCAACCAAACATCAAAGGAGTGTGAGCAAGAGCAGTGTATAAAATGATGGGTTGGCGTCATTATCAAATCCTGTCTGTTAAACATTAACAAGCTTCCACTTATGGACAGTCCCTGTTCATTCCCCTGGTTTGAAATCCCTCTCCTATCTGCTCCTGTCCTTTCCTGTAGAAGCTGGCCAGTGCCGCAAATAATCTCCAACAGGACGTCCCAGATGGCTTTTCCTTGCGTGTCGACTCAGTGGAATTGCTCGCTTTGCTCCGGTGTCCTTTACTTCCAACAGGACATCCTAAAGCGCTTTGCAGCCGATGAACGACTCCTGAAGAGGAGTCGCTATTGCGCTGCGTTGCTCTCGGAGCTGTGGCTCATTTGGTAGCAGTCTTGCCTCTGAGTCACCCGGTGGGGGTGGCGGGGGGTGGGGAGGGTGGGTGGGGGGGGCAGAATATTACGCTCGGCGTGCGCCCCAGTGTCGCCGTGCTGTCTCGCAACATTTCGTTCAGCTGTCACGCGCCGGGAGTCAGCTGTGCACCCGCCGATGACTAAAAGGCCTATTTAGGCCTTTGACAACCTAACCGAATTCAAATTTAGGCCGCCTGTCCAACCTAACGGTTGCCGGGCGGGTGGAAAGGCCAAGGGGCCTTCGCGTTTTTTAGGGAACCTCATCCACGGGCGGGAGGACGTTTCCTAAAGCGCGTAAACGTTAAACGAAAATTTCATTTTTGTATTTAAAAACCTGGCCCCAGTTCATGTGACGTGAGTCACACCAGCGGACGTGTCTTATTAAATTTTTATTCGCTTCATCGGGCGGAATTTTCCTGTTGGCGAGCGGGGTGGGGGCACGCAGGAGGGTAAAATGATGCGCGGTGATGTCAGGCGAGCGTCCTGGTGTCACCGTGCGCCATCGCGATATCTCGTTGGCCGGGCGCGCATTGATCTCTGAGGCGCACCCGCCATCAGTTAACCGGCCACTTGAGGCGCCAATCGATTGGAGATTTTCCGGCGCCCGTGCAATCTTCGGGTTGGTGCATGGGTGCAACGGGCAGGCGGGTAGGACACATTTGTATGAACCTCGCCCACGGGCGGGATCAGAAGGCTCACTGGGGTCGTGAGTGTGCTCCGCCAAATATTTAATTTGCCAAGTTCCTGATACTTGCCTGGGTGATCTGCAATACTTCCAAACGCACACCAGCTGCTTGGTCTGGACTCACAACCTTTAGGTCAGCACCCTGCAGTGAGGAATCTTTTCTGGGCCTTGCAGGTTTCAGGAAGCCTTCCCTTAGCCTGGGAATGGGAGTTGAGCTCTCCACTGGAGGCAGCTCCTCTGAGGAGGAAGGGAGGGCTAGAAGGGGGAGGAGGCCAGGAGTGAACATTCAGCCTCCAGGGGAGCCACCTTTGGGAGGAGAGGCGCAGGCACAAGAGGTGCAGGGCCAAGAGGTTGTCCAAGGTGGAAGGGGCTGCAGAAGACGCCACTATCCTGCTGCCAGGGTTTACAGGTGGTAAAGCAGCTACCTCAATATGTCTGAGCTGCAGTGCCGAAGGAGGCTCCAGTTGTCACGGGAGACAGTCAACTATATCTGTCAACTGACAGGGCCTGAGATCTCTCCTAACTGTGTGGGTGGACACCCCATGCCAGTGGCTCTAAAGGTCACAGCTGCTCTCAACTTTTAAGCCTCTGGCTCCTTCTGGGGCTCGGTGGGTGATCTTTGCGGTGTCTCCCAATCAGCTGTCCACACTTGTGTCAAGCAGGTTACAGACGCTCTGTCCAGGCATGCATTGACCTGACTAGGTACTTTACAGACTTCCGGACTGAATATTGAATTCAACAACTTTAGGTCTTGAGCTCCCTCCCCCATCCCCACCCCCTTTCTGTTTCTTCCCCCTTCCTTTTGTTTTTTTTCCAATAAATTATATAGATTTTTCTTTTCCCACCTATTTCCATTATTTTTAAATATTTTTAAATCTTTTATGCTCCCCCCACCCCCACTAGAGCTGTACCTTGAGTGCCCTACCATCCATTCTTAATTAGCACATTCGTTTAGATAATATCACCAACTTTAACTTTAACACCTATGTGTTCTATTGTACCATTGTTGCTGACATCTTTTGATGATCTGCTTCTATCACTGCTTGTTTGTCCACACAACCACACACCCCCCTTCACTTCTCTCCCCCAACTCCACCCCCCTCCCCACCACAGCTTAAACCAGCTTATATTTCACCCCTTCCTTGGATTCACCTAGTTCTGTCGAAGGGTCATGAGGACTCGAAACGTCAACTCTTTTCTTCTCCACCGATGCTGCCAGACCTGTTGAGTTTTTCCAAGTAATTCTGTTTTTGTTGTGCATTGACCTTTGTCCACGGGTACCGCTGGGACCAGGCTAGTCAGGCACAGTGAGCCAGAGGCTTCGCGGCCATTGCTGGCTTCCCCCGTGTCCAGGGTGCTATAGACTGTACACATGTGGCCATCAAGGCGCCAGCAGGTGAGCCCGGTGCCTTCATCAACAGGAAGAGCTTCCACTCCATGAACGTGTAGATAGTGTGTGACCACAGGATGCTGATTCTACAAGTCTGTGCAAGGTACCCAGGCAGCTCCCACGACACCTACATCCTCAAACACTCCCAGGTGCCGGGGCTCTTCAGTGCTCCAGCCCGGCTTGATGGATGGCTGCTGGGTGATAAGGGCTATCCCCTCAGAAGGTGGCTCATGACGCCTCTCCGCCATCCAAGAACAGAGGCTGAGCAGCGGTACAATAGGAGCCAGGGCACCACAAGGGCTGTGGTGGAAAGAACCATCTATCCTCTCAAAATGGGCTTCCAATGCCTGGATTGTTTAGGGGGAGCACTCCAGTACCCCCCAGGTTGTGTCTCGGTGATAGTGGTTACATGCTGCACTCTGCACAATCTTGCGCTGGAAAGGGGGGACACAGTGGGCGATGAAGATGTAGACGCAGTGGCTGCAGCTGCACACAGTGAGTCCAGCAGTGAGTTTGAGGATGAGCAGGCACAAGGAAATGCTGAGGGGGTAGACACTGACCCGGGCATACTCCAGGGAGGCAGGGACACCCGGGAGGCTTTAATCCAATGAACCTTCAGCTAGCACACCACAGATGGACCTTCAGGACAAGCCTGGAATGTTCGCTCCATACTCAGTACCTGAGTGCAAAATCTGCCAGGTTAAGAACATTAACTAAGGGCCTTGTCAATAAAGCTGAATGTCCCACAAATTACTCATAACATTATTGGGAACCATCCACCTGCAGAAGAAAAGAGGCTCCCTCAGCCATGGTGACATGTCTGAATTTAATATTACAACCAAAGGAACTTAATGAAACAAAATGAAAAAGTTGTTAAAAATCACACCAACTCATAAAGACCTCATTTCGGGCCAACAAAAAAGCACCAGTGATAAACCCATGGTGTGTCTATGGTGCCTTATATTTACGCTTTTGGGTGCTATGTCTTGGTGCTGCCCCCTCGCTGGTGGTGGTATCTGAGCCAGCCTGCTGATTCTGCTGACCTGTTGGCCTCAATGACCTTGGCGGGTGTTCTCTGGCCTGTGGAGCCAGTGCTGGCCCCGCCTGGGAGGGAGTGGCCAGTTCCACAGCTGGCACCTCCCCAGCTATCGCAGCCTCAATGGATGCAACGGTCACTGGCAGAGCGGCAGAGGAGCTGCTGCCCTCATCTGGAGCATCCTGAGAGGAGCCCCCAGAAAGGACAGGCAGCGACCGACGTGAGATCGGTTCAGACCTCCCTGCTCATCGTGGATGGATGGGCACCGAGCTGGGAAACTTGATGCCCAAACTATCTCCCACACTGGCACTGACCAGCTGAGGTCAATGCCAATGTGAGGTACTTGCTGGTTAGAGCGCATTCTCAGGAAGCCCTGATTGGTCTCCTGGAGGAGTCTCTCCATGAGAGTCGCCACTCTCTCCATGGAGGAGGCATGGCGCTTGGCCATGAGGCTCATTGCTTCAGCAATAGTCCACGTAGACTCCTCCACCATGGACACCAAGCCAAGTATAGCCTCATGTGTCTCCGCCAGATGCTCCCGCATACCCGGCTGCATTTCCTGCATTTGCTGCATCACAGACGACTCCAGAGACACATCATCAGGCACCGACTGAGCATGTGCCTGGTCCCCTGCAGTCCTCCAACCGCTGGCACGATGGGCACTCTCAGTCTCTGCCAGCTCCTCCAGTGACTGTGAAGTGCCCTCACCGCTGTGTCCTGGGACACTAGCTGATGTTCTAATTCCCATCGAGGTGCTAGTATCTGTGCTGGTGCCTGCCTGGCAGAGATGGTGTGACGCTGGTGAGTCCGAGACTTCAGGGCCCTCAGGTGTGAGAGGGGGCCTCTGCTGCTCCTCCTCCCGGTCCTGCTCCACTGATGCTGAAAGGAAGAACAAGGATATTGGATCAGTTAACGTGGAGACAATGTCAATCTGTATCCCTGTC